>PVKE010002107.1:0-36407 GCA_004027555.1 Craseonycteris thonglongyai
GCCGGGCACTCACCCCCCCCCCGCCCCCAGCTCTCTGCGCTGTGGCAGGTGCACGAGGAGAGTGTTGTTGGAGCAGAGGGACCCTAAACGTCTGGGCTGGGGCGTCCCCTCTCTTCCTCAAACATTTGCGTGTTGAGCACAAAGCAGCTGCTGAGAGCTGAGGGTGAGTCCCCAGGATGAGTTGGAGCCAGGAGCCCGGGCTGTGGGGGGCAGGCTGCCTGGTAGCCCTGCCAGGCTTCCGGGGGTGATTAGCCGAAATCAGCCACCTTCAGAAGGCACCTGGGTCCCCAGGTCTCACTGGGACCTGCCGTATGGGGAGTGGAGCCACTGCCCCTGACCTATGGGTTTGGGCACCAGGAGGGCACACCTGAGAGCACTTCCTGTTCAGTCTCAGAGGGGCTGGTACGAGGTGAGGGGACAGGGGGTTCTGGTACCCCCCACTTCTCCCAGGGGCTCTCTGAGCTCCCAGCAGGTCTGTGCTTGCAGCCCCAGCACACACAGGCCCTTCCCATGCTCATCCCAGGAGAAGGTGCCGGCCCAGCCTCGTGTCCCAGGGCCACCACCTGACCCGCTCCCAGGGGCTTGGAGCTCCCTGCTCCTGAGGGCCCCTGGACCGATGGCCGGGGCTCCTTACCTTCCTCCGCTCCTCAGCCGCCTCCAGCCGCTTCTGCAGGTCCTCCAAGGAGGTGTCCTTCCTCTTGGGTGGCGAGGAGAGCACAGGGCTCTCCGGGGAAAGGTCGGAAGGGGACTTGAGGATGACCTCGAAGCTCTGGCCAGAGGCTCTTTTGTCCAGTTGCTTCACCTCCATGTCTGCGAGGCAAGACCAGACCGGGGCGTCAGGAGGGCCGGCAGGGAGGGGGCCGAGGGGCATGTCCCCGGCTCACGTCCCACGCCAGGTCCCCCAGGCCTGAGCCCCCACTCGGCCACCCCCTCCCAAGCACCCCACCCTCAGAAGCCAGCCAAGCCAGGGGGTCCAGAGACCGGGGGGCACACTCACCCCCATACTGGTAGATGGTGTTGGGATGCGGCTGTGAGTAGAAGCAGGAGCAGATGAGGGACAGCACCGACAGCTCCTTCATCTTGTCCTTGTAGGCTGCGGGCAGAGGCCAGGTGAGCGGTGCCCGCCTGCCTCCACCCGTGTCCTCCCCACCCCTCGCCCCTGCGTCTCTGGGGGCCTATTTTCTTGCTCCCTGTGCCCCCACATCTCCGACTCTCCCTGGGCGCTCCTCCCTGCACCCCACCCCACTGTTCTTTGCGCTCCCGTCCCTCTGTCTCTCTGCTTCTCTTCCCCTCCTTCTCTCCTGGCGTTTGTCTGTCTGTCTTTCGCTCTCTGTACGTCTCACCCTCACTCTGTGTGTCTCTGTCCTCTGTCTTTCTGGCCCTGTCTGTCATCCTTCTGTGTCCCTCTGACTCTTGGTCACTGCGTGCCTTCCTGACCCTCACCGCGCTCTGCCCCTCTGCCCAAGTACCTCTGCCTCCCTCCTCCCCTGGCCCCTCTCCAGACACGGTTCCCCTTGGGTAGGCACATGGCGGGGCCGGCACGGGTGGGCAGCATCTGGGGTCTCCTCAGACCCTCTTATCTCCTCCCCCTCCGTTTATCCCCGATAGCCCCACAGTCGCCCCATGAAGCCGGGTCCTCGGCCCGCACACACTGGCTGCCCATCCAGGGCCAACGGGGAGGGAGCTGTCCGTTCAGCACCACCGTCGCCCTCAAGCCTTGGGGAGCCTGTGCCCACCCTGAGGCTGCCCGGGCCAGTAAAGGACCTGAGCTGGGCAGCTGGGCAGCTGGGGGGAGGGGAGATGCCCACGCTCAGAAGAGAAATAATCAGGCTCTTTGTAGCCAGCCAGGCTCCACAGTGGACAGCCATGTCTCACTAGTGCTCAAAAATCCTGCACACCCAGTGCTGTCACCACCGCTCAGCCACGGCGGCGCAGGGCCCAGGTGGCTGGGGTGACTTGCCCAAAACTCCTCGAGCACAATTCCAGGTGGTCTGGCTCTTCCCACCGCTCCAGCAGGACCCCAAGCCGAGGCGGCTCAGAGGGACTCGGGGAGGGCGGAGGGGCCCGGCTTCCAAGAAGCCAAAAGCGCGCACGGTTCCCTATAGCCCTCCACGGGGCAGACAAGACATGGGACCAGGGCTCGGATGGACCAGAAACCTGAACGAATTTCTCACAAGATAATGTTTCTCAAATGAGCAGCCATGAAATCGGGGAAAGTGTTGTAGAAACGGGACATGATCAGACCCCGGTCTGAGGGGACAGCTCCCAGGTGGCTGGTGCTCCCACGACCAGCACGGAGAAGGAGGTTTATGTGACCTAACTGTCCTGGAAAGAGCCCGCCAGGGAGGGCCTCCCGGGAGGTTGGGGGGCAGGGCAACAACGTCTTAGTCATTGGTTTCAGGAGACGGAAGCGGGGGCCCCGTGAGGGTGCTCTTCAGTGCCCCCAGAATGGAGCTCCTCCCACCCAGGCTGCTCTCTCTCCCTCGTCAGTCGCCTCCAGCAGCGCCGGGAGCCCAGTACCAGGGAGAGGGCTGGCGGGGAATGGGAAGCGTGGCTACAGCCGTCATGCTGCGTGGCACTCGGGTCTTGCCAGGCGTCCGGCCCATCCCCTGAAGTATCTCCTTCAGCTGTGAAACAAGCCTAGGGCAGGTGCTGTCACAACCCCACCCAATGGGGAAACTGAGGCCCAGAGAGTCCGCCAGCAGGCGCAAGGCCTCACGGCTGACAGAAGTGTGTAAGGCACGGGGTGAGCAAGAGTCTACAAGAGCGGGGGGAGCCGGGATGGCTCAGCAGGTTAAGCGCTCGCTTTGCAGCCCCCAGGATCAAGGATTGAATCCTGGACCCATAGGCTGAACGGGGGTGAGCTTCCCATGCGGGAGGCCCCCAGCCCGGTTCCTGCCCTGCACGGCCCCCGCCCACCTGTGTGGAATGAAACCATATTGAAAACTGATGATACGGGGAAGCCGGGAGGGCTCAGTGGGTTGAGCGCTCACTTTGCAGCCCCGGGGACCGAGGATCGAATCCCAGCCCCGGCCCGTGAGGACCCATATGCTGAGCTGGGGAGCGCCCCCAGTTCAGCTCTCACCGGGGTGAGACCCCGGCCCAGTTCCTGCCCTGTGCAGCCCCGCGCCCACCTGTGGGATGAAACTATGTGGAAAAACCAATGATGTGCAACTATGGAGACTGTTCTGGGCCCTCCCCCTTCTCTCTGTGTCTGTATCTCTCTGTCAAAAACAATAAAAATAAATAAATCTTAAAAAAATAGTCTACGAGAGCCGAGCGCCTGGCAAGGACACCAAGAGGTGGCTGCGTCTTCCCAAGTGAGCCTGGGGACCCGGTGCCCTGACCCCAGGTGGGAGAGAAGGCCCTGGGCCGTCCTGCAGGGGCTGAGACCACAGCAGACGATGACGCTTCACCTGGTCACCAGGACCTCACGGAGCCGGCCGGGGACCCAGCGCCGGAAGCCGCGTCTGGCCTGCACGCAGGCTGGTTTGGGCTGCAGTTACCAGCACTCTCAGGGGCCCGCTGGGCCATCAGAACCGAGAAGCCGGCGGTGAGCAGGGACTGGGGCGCCTGTGGGCTGCCCTGCGGGGGTGGGGTGGGCACAGGCCGGGTGATGGGGCACGGAAGGCCCGGTCCCTGTGACATCGGCCAGGGGGCCACCGCAGCCTTGTCCTCCAGGCGGTGACCGGGCTGGACAAGACTCCTCAGCCACACTTACGGTTTCCTTCTTTGACACCAATGGCAGCTCAGGCACCCAAAGGAAAACGGGGAGAGGGGGCGGGTGCTGGGGGCTCTGAGGTCACAGGGGGCCTGTGGCCGCGCGAGGTGAGGGGTGGGCTGTGCCCCTGCACCTCCTGACTTCTGTCTGCTTATGGGTCAGACAGGGGGGCGGGAAGGAGGCCGAACGAGCAGGTTTTGCACACTGGGGGTGCCCCCCACGAGCGGCTGCCCCACAGCCCCTCCTCAGCGGGGATGGGGCCCCTCAGTGGGTGCAGGGGGGGGCTCATCCTGCCCAAAGCTCGCCCCGAAGTCTGTGACCCGCAGCGAGCTCCCGGGCGGCGTGGGGAGGACACGTGCTCCGTGACGCACGTGGGCCCCTCCTGGCAGGTGCACAAGTCACCTGGGGCCTGGAGCCCGCAGGGCCTGGGGGCGGGGCCGGGGGCGGGGCCGGGGCGGGGCCCACGTGGGTGGGCGGAGCTCCGCGCTTCGGGCCCAGGCGGGTCCCGGTGGGGGGCGGCGTGGAAGTGGGGGGCGAGGGGTTCAAGCGCCAGGAGGAAGCCGGTCCTGGGGAGGCTGCTCCCAGCAGCCCGCGCGCCCGTGGGCCCCGCGCGGCTGCCCGGGACCGGCCGGGAAGGTGGGGGTGGGGGTCGCGGCCCGCCCCCCACGCCCGCTGCGCAAAGGGCGGCGGCCGCACCCGAGCTGCGGGCGACGGGCGGGGCGCGCGCTGCTCCTCTCGTCCCGGTCGGGGCCCCCCCAACCCGCTCGCCGCCTGGGGGCTCCCCTGGCGCAGGGAGGGCCCCGCAGGGCCTGGGCTGGGGCTCCTTCCCGCCCTCTGCGCTCCCACCGGGGTCCGGGGTCGCCGGCCGCCCCAGGGGGAGCCTGTGCACCCCCGTGAGCCCCCCACGCGGCCCTGCAGAGCGCGGCGGGGTCGGAGCTGGGGCGGCGGCGTCTGCAACCGGCCCCGGGAAGCCCGCGGCCCCGGGCGCCTACCCGACACGGTGCTGGCCATGGTGCTGGCGGCGGCGGGGGCTGCGGAGGCCGAGGAGGCGCGGGCGGCGGCTGCAGCTGCGGGCGGCTGAATGCTGCAGTGCCGGGGCGGGGGCGGGGCGGGAGCGCGCGGGGCGGGAGCGCGCGGGGCGGGGGCGGGGGCGGGGGCGGGAGCGCGCGGGGCGGGAGCGCGCGGGGCGGGAGCCGGCCGAGGGGTACGCGGGGCGGAGCACTGCCACAGGCTGCCCGTCCTCCCCCGGGGCCGCTCGGACCCTCCGCCCCCTGCACCTGGCTTTGCACGGCCGGGACGGGCCGCCCCCGGCCCCCTGCACCTGGCTTTGCACGGGCCGCCCCCGGCCCCCTGCACCTGGCTTTGCACGGGCAGCCCCCGGCCCCCTGCACCTGGCTTTGCACGGGCAGCCCCCGGCCCCCTGCTCCTGGCTTTGCACGGGCAGCCCCCGGCCCCCTGCACCTGGCTTTGCACGGCCGGGACGGGCAGCCCCCGGCCCCCTGCTCCTGGCTTTGCACGGCCGGGACGGGCAGCCCCCGGCCCCCTGCTCCTGGCTTTGCGCGGGCAGCTCCCGGCCCCCTGCACCTGGCTTTGCACGGGCAGCCCCCGGCCCCCTGCACCTGGCTTTGCACGGGCAGCTCCCGGCCCCCTGCACCTGGCTTTGCACGGGCGGGATGGGCGGCCCCCAGCCCCCTGCACCTGGCTTTGCGCGGGCGGGACGGGCAGCCCCCGGCCCCCAGGGGCGACCCAGCGGGCATGGACAGCCTCAGCGTGAGGCTGGGGGGTCCGAGAGCGCGTCCCTGGGGGCGGCTGGAGGTGCCTTCCGCGTGCCCAGGTCTGTGCTGAGCGGAAGCGAGTCAGGGACTTTGGGGGTGCGTGGGGGCTGGACAGCCTGTCAGAGGATGAACAGGTTCGGAGGCATCTCACGAAGTGGGGGCGGGGGCCCAGGACCTAGGACGAGGGCGAGTTCCAAACCCAGCTCTGACCCCCACTGCTGTGCGCCTGCGGGTGAGCTTCTGAGGTCTCTGGGCTTCCATTTCTCAGGTGTAAGATGGGACTATGGTGCTGTCCCCGGATGACATAGGACAGATGCACACACTGGTGAGTGGGTGGGGGCTCTGCTTCCCCTCCCTCTGGGCTCAGGGAGAGAGCCTGGCAGAGACAGTGACCTTCCCAGCAGTGACCACCTCACTTCACTTTGGGGACAGAAAGTCAGACCCATGCAGTGTCGCCTCCGTGTCAGGGACACAGCCACCAAGGCTGAGCACAGTGTCCACTCCACAAGCGGTTGAGATCCAGGGCCGGGAAGGAAACTGGGGGGATGAGGTGGGCTCAGGAAGGTGAAGGACTACACTAGGGACGGATCGCCCTGGAGGAGGCCCGGCAGATATGGGTATAAACGCACCTTCGTGGGCACACACAGCGAGCTTGTCACTCACTGTTAACCTCTGTCCTGGGGGCTGCATGTGGGAACCCCACAAAGCCTGCCAGTGCAGATGCTCAATTCACATTGTTTTTTTTCTTTTAAAGATTTATTTTGGGGGAACCGGGATGGCTCAGCGGGTTAAGCACTCACTTTGCAGCCCTGGGGACCGAGGATCGAGTTCAGACCCATATGCCGAACTGGGGTGAGCTTCCCATGCGGGAGGCCCCCAGCCCGGTTCCCGCCCTGCAGGGCCCCTGCCCACCTGAGTGGACCGAAACCACATTGAAAACTGATGATGTACAACTATGGAGACAGCTCTGGGCCCTCCTCCTTCTCTCTGTCTCTGTCTATCTGCTCTGTCAAAAACAATAAAATAAATCTTGAGAGACAGAGAGAAGGGGGAGGGCCCAGAACAGTCTCCATAGCTGCACATCATCAGTTTTCGACATAGTTTTGTTCCACACAGGTGGGCGGGGGCCGTGCAGGGCGGGAACCGGGCTGGGGGGCCTCCCGCATGGGAAGCTCACCCCAGTTCAGCATGTGGGTCCCCACGGGCCGGGGCCAGGATTCCATCCTCTGTCCCCGGGGCTGCAAAGCGAGTGCTCAACCCGCTGAGCCACCCCGGCTTCCCCTCGATGCACACTGGTGACTTGGTCAGGAGCCCTGTGACCCGCTCAGTGCGGTTTGCTCCGGCCAGACTCGGTTTCTCTTCCCTTCATCGCTCAGGGCTAAGTTCCCTACCACGGCACTTATGTGTTATGATTTGTAGGAGGCTGGGCCGTTCCTACGTGTGACATGTCACAGGCAGCTCACGCGTCAGCCCTGCGTCCCGGGGTCCTCAGCTCCAGTTCCGGCCCGGAAGGAAGCTGAGTGTCTGGCTCCTAGCGCTCCCTTCCTCGGTCTGCTGGGGTGAATGCTGCTGTTCCTAGACGACCAGGGGAGGTGTGGAGGTGAAGAGGGTGACTTCCGGCTCTGAAACTTGCCAGCTGCTGGCTTTGGGCAGCCTACTAACCCTGTGCTTTGTGGCCTCAGCTGTGAAGTGTGGGCCGTGTACCTCAGAGGTCATTGGGGGGCAAACCTGGTGACCCCTGCGTGGCCGCCGAGCACTCAGCAGGTGTGTGGCCAGATCACAGCTGCTCCAAGCTCCCGGCGGAGAGTCTGAGACAGACGCGCCACAGCCCCCAGAACAGGAGGGTGGGGGTGGCTGTCGGCATGGGCCTCCCCACCAATGAGCTCAGCCACCAGCGTGGGCACACATGTGGCAGCAGTATGCCGTCAGCAGAACATCTGGGCATTAAACGAGCCCGTGAGAGGCTCTGACAGAGTTGCCTTAGGCTGTGTGCCGTCACTTCAGCACTGATTTCTTCCTGGTGTTTTTGAAGATTTATTTTTATTCTTTTTGACAGAGAGAGAGAGAGAGATACAGAGACTGAGGAAGGGGGAGGGCCCAGAGCCGTCTCCATAGTTGCACATCACTGGTTTTTCCACACAGTTTCATTCCACAGGTGGGCGGGGCTGCACAGGGCAGGGACTGGGCCGGGGTCTCACCCCAGCAAGAACTGAACTGGGGGCGCTCCTCAGTTCAGCATATGGGTCCACACGGGCTGGGGCCGGGATTCGATCCTCGGTTCCCAGGGCTGCAAAGTGAGCGCCTAACCCACTGAGCCCTCCCAGCTTCCCCTCTTCCTGGTGTTTTTAGAACATGCTGGGGTCACCGAGACACGTCTTTCTGACCCCACAGAGACCTCTGGGACCCCTGTTGATTGACAGCTGGTGCTAGGTGCTGGGCGCCAGAGGGGTCCAGCCTGACTGTTGCAGGATCCTTGGACAGAGAAGCGGGACACCAAGGTTACAGGCAGGAAGCAGCGGATTAACATCCAAAGGCTGAGCCCCGTTTGCAGGGGGGCACACAGTTTTATGTCTGTTATTTCCCGTAAGTGTATGTGTTCTAATAAGGTTGCTGACTAGTTACTAAGTTTTAGGGTAAGGGGCTTATGCAAGGGCTCAGGGATGTCTCATCAACCGCAAAGTCCTGGGGAGCGGGGCTGGTATCTCCCAGGGCGGCCAGGCTGCCACGCGACCAGTGAGGGACAATGACCAGAAGAGCGGCTGGACCCAGGGGACAGGGACAGTAAAGAGAGGGGCTTTGACCTGAGGCTCCCAGGAGCCAGGTCATGGCAACGTCTTAAGGAAAGTAATCGGCTCAGACTTGAGTCTTTTTTTTTTTTATATAATTTTTTAATATATTTTATTTATTTTTGACAGAGAGAGAGAGATACAGAGACAGAGAGAGAACCGAGCTGGGGGAGCTCCCAGTTCAGCACATGGGTCCGCACGGGCCGGGGCCGGGATTCGATCCTCAGTCCCCAGGGCTGCAAAGTGAGCGCCTAACCCGCTGAGCCCTCCCGGCCTCCCCTGACTTGAGTCTGAAAAAGAGGTCTGGTGTTGAGAGAAAAGAGGGGAAACCACCAGGAGCCAATTAGAAGGCTTGTGCAGTCGTCCTGGCAATGGGGGTGGCTTGGCCCAGGGAGGGGTCCTGGACGGAGGCCCTGGTGGGGATGACATCGAGGGAGGAGGCCGGCGGGACCCCAGGTTCCTGCCCACGGGCGATGGAAATACCGGGCCCCGGGCTCAGGGTCAAAGGGGCAGGTGGAGGCCTGGAACCCAACGCACCCGGACCCCTTGGTTGGGGAACGGTTTCCGCTGGGAGCACCGCGCCGCGAACCGGAACTGGAGGCGGAAGTGCAGCGCGTTCAGTGACGAATGAGCGCCTCAGCCCGCGAAGTCTGAACCGGCTGACGGCGGGGGACCCGCTGGCGGTGTCTCGGCCGGACTCGGGTGAGTTCCGGGGGACCTCCTGTCGTGGGAGGCACCCCGCGGAGACCAGTGGGCCGTGTGGGTCGCAGAGACCTTGGAACTGGTACTTTTACAGGAGCGGCGGTTTCCGAAACTACAGCTCCCGGCAGGCCCCGCGCCGCGCTTGGGCCCGCGCGCCAGCGATTCTGCCGCGCTGCATTCTGGGGTCGGTAGTTCCCTGCTCGCGGGCTTGGGCGCCAAAGCAGCTCGCTGAACCGGCCCCTTGGCGGTGGTTCCTTTGTGACCGCGCGTCCTGCAGGGAGGACGCCCATTCCGTGTTTAGGTGAATAGTGAAGCCTAGAGGGGCCACCCGGGGCGCTTCCCAGGTCAGAGCCTGCACACTGGGTCCCCCAACTGGGAGGCCCGGGCCGGGAACGCAGAGGTTTCAGAGACGCAGGGGCAGGAGGTTCCGACTGGGCCGCGGCTGGGGAGGGAGCTGCTAGCATCTGGGCCCTCAGGCGCCCGTGAGAGGGAGTGGAGCGTGTGGGACTGTGCCCGGCCCTAGTGCTCTCTCTGCGTCTGTGAACCTGGTCGCCTCTCCCAGAGCAGGATGGAGTCGTGGGGGGCAGGAGACCAAGGCAGGGCTGAGGCTGGGCTGCTCACCTCCCCAAGCCCCTTGTGGCAGGAGGTCCGTGGCAGGGGGGCGGCCCTGACGTGACCGGTGAAGTGTCCTGGCACTCCAGACAGTCTTGTTGTGTCCCCAGCACCTCGGTCCCGTGCAGAACAGCGTCACGTCCCAGCTGCACGGGCTGGCAACCCTGGCCTGGACTGGCTGAGACCCTGAGACATTCAGAGGGGGCTTTGCCTCAGCCCCACACAGCCTGCATTTCAGCCGACCTCTGTGCCCTCCCGAGAGCGGGCCACTATGCCCAGGATAACCCTGCACGGCGTGACGGTGGACTTCCCTTTCCAGCCCTACCGATGCCAGGAGGAGTACATGGGCAAGGTCCTGGAGTGTCTGCAGAAGGTGAAGCGGCTGACGGGCTTGCGCCTGGGCGAGGAGGGGTCAGGGTGGCTAGAGTGTCAGCAGAGGCCGGGCATGCTCCCATCTTCCTGGTTACTCTGATCGGTGCTCCTGCGTGGAAGGCGCCCTTCTGGACGTGGGTTCGGTCATAAATGGGCCAGTGCCCTAGGTGGGTTAAGGGATGCGATAAACCAGGGAACAGGAGAAGGTGTTCTCGACGGTGAGGAGGGCTGTGAAGAGAAGGCATGGGTGAGGTAGGGTTGGGGGCACCTGTACTCCCCGAGGAGGTAGCATTGGAGCCGGGGCCAGTGACAGGGAACAACCAGCCTTCGAAGCTGTGCAGGTGGTGCTTCCACCCAGAGGGCTGGCGGTGCCCAGCTCTCGTCTGGGGGGCTCTAAACCTCGGGGTACAAGAAGGTGGGTCTCTGCTGGGTCTCTCAGTGCGCCTTCCTGTGCTCTGCTCAGTCCCCCAGCCCTGGGGCTGGCTGTGCAGCTGCTGTCTTGGGCACAGACTCCTGCAGCGGAGAGCCTGGCACCCATCCCCTTGGCAGACGGGCCCACGTGCACCCCCCGGTTTCCCGCTCAGGCTCGAGTCTGTAGGCCACCGGGTTCCGTCCACTAGTGGCGCCTGGACCCAGCACGGCAGAGCCATGTCCTGTTTTGAGACTTGGCACCAATGAGTCACCTCACTGTTTACATGAGGCTGAAGATGCCCTGCAGATTGCTTGCTAACAAGGGCTGAGTTAGCCCGAAGCTTTGGGGTTGGCAGCAGTCCCCCTGTGGAGCTGGCACCGTCCTCCTGGCAGGCGGGCTGTGCCTGGGCAGAGCTGCGGGCTTCTCTCAGGTGGGCTGTGTGGCCCGCTGTGCCTCACCCGCTCCCATGCCATTCAGAAGGTGAACGGCATTCTGGAGAGCCCCACGGGCACGGGGAAGACCCTCTGTCTGCTGTGCAGCACGCTGGCCTGGCGGGAGCACCTCCGCGACGCCATCTCTGCCCGCAAGATCGCCGAGAGGGCTCCCGGGGAGCTCTTCCTGCATCGCCCCTTGTCGTCCTGGGGGAACGCTGCTCCCGATGGAGACGCCTCAGGTGACCCTCCTGTCAGCCCCTCTCGCCCCCAAGGGAGGCGTGGGAGGGCTGCAGGGGGCGGGCCGGGCCCTCGATTGGAGCTGAATGGCAGCGTTGTAGCTGCCACTCCGTTTCTCAGCATCCTGGGCTCAGAGCCCTGTGGCCAAGTGAGAGCCCTGCAGATGCCCACCTAACCCGTGCCTGGTCCTGAGTGTTGGGCATCGGCAACTGGGCTGGCTGACGGGCGGGTGAGCTGGGAGCCCAGATTGAAGGCACATGGGCATGACATTTCATGGAACCGTGACCTCTTCTGCTTCCTTGTGCCTGGTCAGCTGGCTACGCAGACATCCCGAAGGTCATTTATGCCTCCAGGACCCACTCACAGCTCACGCAGGCCATTGGCGAGCTTCGGAGCACCTCCTACCGGTAGGTCAGGCAGCTCTCGCCCACCTCAGGGTCGTGGCCGACAGTGTTCTGTGTGGACCCTGCCCTGAGGGCATGCCACGCCCGGGGGCAGGGCCGCGGCGCAGACGGGGCTGCCTTTGAGTCTCCGTGTTGACCTTGCTTGGCACCCCAAGGCCCTTGCCTGTGCTGTCAGCTGTGGGCGGGGGCAGCACTACAGGTGTCTTGGTGCCCCCCTCACCTCCTGGGCCTCACATGTGACAGTTGGAGACAGCAGGGTCACTGTTTGGATGCTTGCGAGCCTCCTCCCATGTGCCCTGCCCCCCTGCCTGTCTTCCTGCTCTCCCTGGGCATGCCCTGGCCACGGCCACGCCCCCCGGCTGCCCGAGTGAGCCACTCGCGGTGGAGCCCACGGCCCTCCCTGTCCTCAGGCCCCGGGTGTGTGTGCTGGGCTCGAGGGAGCAGCTGTGCATCCACCCCGAGGTGAAGAAGCAGGAGAGCAACCACACGCAGGTGCGCTCCGTGGTCACCTGCCGTCCTGCAGTTCTGGGCTGTGCCCCTGGGGGATGGCGGGTGCGAGGCTGGTCGGGGGAGCTGGCTGGGGGCAGCATGGCCGACAGTCACACTAGCCGGGACCTTTCTCTCCCAGATCCACCTGTGCCGCAAGAAGGTGGCGAGTCGCTCCTGTCATTTCTACAACAACGTAGAAGGTGAGAAGGGGGCTCGTGGGAGCTGCTCCCACCGGCCAGCCGGTCAGCACGCAGTGGGGCCGGGAGAGTCTGCAGCCTCTGAGGGCTGAGCTCGGTGGCCTGCTGGCTCTCGCCCCGGGGACTCTGCATCGGCTCAGCTGTGTGGGCAGGTGCCTGGCCTGTGTGGACCGGGGACCTGTGTTGGATGCCGTGCAGAAGGGCTCACACGGGCTGCCTCACAGCGTCTGGGAATGACTTCGGGAGGGTCCCCAGCACCCCCGGCAGGAGGGGCTTGAGCTGCTGGCAACACATGGTTTGTGCTGAGTGCCTGCTTCCCCCGGGGGGCCGGGAACTGGGTGCCTGCTGGGGAGAGGTGTCCCCGTGACAGCCCCCAGGAAGCAGCCTGGGCGGGTGGGTCTCGGATTCCGGAAGCTGCCGCCTGGTCTCAGGGCTCCTCCCGTGCTTCCTCCCTTTTTGCATTTGGGTGTGAGCTTCCGCTGCCCTGTGACCCCCCCCATGGGGGTGGCTCTCGGGGTCCAGGTGACCCCCTAGCCCTCCTCCAGACTTTGGTGACTTTGGTGCTGTGTGTGGGTGATGTGTCACCCAGATTTGGGTGACAGTGCTGAGACAGGTTCTTGACAGAGCCCTTACTTCACTTGGAGGGCCTCTGAGCAGGGTGGGGCCGGGAGCACAGAGGAGGAGGGCTCTAGACCCCACCCGCCTGCCCCAGTCCTGCCTGGGCGGCTGTCCCAGGTGGGCTGCTGGTTCCAGCCTCCGTCTGTGTCCTCATGTCTCCAGCCCATCTGCTCTGCTCTGGCTCTCGCCGCGGGGTTGTCGGGTGGTCTGCTCACTGCAAACCTGAGCACGCTGGCCATGTCTCAGCCTCCCCGGGATGGGGGTGGGTGTCTCCAGCACTGCCCAGCCTTGGAGGGGAGAGAGAAGCAGGCTGAGACCCAGGAGGGTCTGAGGAGGGGAGACTTGTGTGGGAGGAAGGAAAGACAGAGCTGGGACCGCGAGCCCACCTGCAGGGTCTCCACGCCAGGCAGCCTCCCTGCCAGGCAGCCTCCCTGCCCCCAGCTCAGGCTATGCAGTACGTGATTGGCTGGTTGGTTGCTATGGCACCGCTGAGCGGCTGCTCTTCCTCCTCCCTCTCCTGCTGTCCCTGGGGGTACAGTGGGGCTGGGAGCCCCGGGCTGTTTGCGGGCCGTTTGCACGTGTGGCTGCCCTGAGACTCCGAGGTGCTTGTTGGAGAGGCCCTGGTCCCACCCAGCGGGGCAGGGGCCCTGCCTGGGCCACCCTGAGGGAGAGGCCCTGGGGCTGATGGTGGGTGGGCCTCAGCCCCACCGTCCCCGCATTGTTCCTGGTGGTCCCTGCCACCCAGCGTCCCTGCCCCCGCTTTGCGGAGCCCGGCTCCGAGGGAGGCGTGGGCCTGTTCTCATCGGGAACGTGGGGTGAGAGGGCTGCCCCAGACTGCAGCCTGGACCCAGGGCCTGGGGACACCTGTGTCCTGAGAGGGGCTGTGGGCCCCTCCCCACCCCCCTCCTCATGGTCTCTTGGGGGCCTGTCAGCGTCCATCTGTTGCTGGTGCTACTCAGCCTTGGACCAGAAGCCACCTTCTGGGGTACAGAGCAGGGCCCTCTCCCGGGTGACAATGACACCCAGGGGGTGGGGATTCTGCCTGGGGAGTCCCCAGGGGGGTGGGTGCCCCAGTCCTGTGCTGACAGAAGGTCTGGGTGTGGCCTCCCGTCCCGGGCTGGCGTTGACTCTGTTGTGCGTGTCCCCAGAGAAGAGCCTGGAGCAGGATCTGGCCGCCTCCCCCATCCTGGACATTGAGGACCTGGTCAAGACTGGGAACAGGCACAAGTAAGACCCCTCCCTGCAGGCCGGCCCTCCCGGCATGAGCGGGGCGCACGCTTCTGTCCTTTCTCAGTCATGAAACTAAGGCTGTGGCTGACGAGGTGGGACATTTGGTGTCTGATCAGCTCACTGACCCACCCAGGGATGGGGTGGTTTTTGTTCTTATAGGTTTTAAAGATTTATTTTTATTGTTTTTGGCAGAGAGAGAAAGAGATACAGCGAGAGAGAGAAGGGGGAGGGCCCAGAGTAGTCTCCATAGTTGCACATCATCTGTTTTTCACTAGTTTCATTCCACAGGTGGGCGCAGGGCTGCACAGGGCAGGAACTGGGCCAGGGTCTCACCCCGGTGAGAATCGAATAGGGAACACTCCCCAGTTCAGCATATGGGTCCCCACGGGCTGGGGCGAGGATTTGATCCTGGGTCCCCACAGTGCAAAGTGAGCGCTTAACCCACTGAGCCATCCCAGCTTCCCCTCTTGTAGGTTTTTAAATAGGTGACCTGTTCACAGCCTTGAACATGCGTGGCGTGAACGGCAGCGCCGCTGTCCCCGAGTTTCGGCCCTGTCTGGGCCCCCCACCCAGCGCCTGCCAGAGGACGCCATGTGCTGCCCACTCGGGGTTGCGACCAGTGTGGCTACTGAGTGTCCTGAAGGCCCCGCCCCTGAGAGCACCGCTGGGCTTGCCCTGCCCTCCCATCCCCACGCGGGCCGCTCACGCGCCTTCTCCCTGTGCCTCCCAGGCTGTGCCCGTACTACCTTTCCCGGAACCTGAAGCAACAGGCTGACATCATCTTCATGCCGTACAACTACCTGCTGGACGCCAAGGTGAGGCCTCGGCCCGTGAGGCTGACAGACGGCCCCTGACGTTGGGGTGTCCCTGGGCTTGTGAGGGGCCGTCCGAGCCTTTGCTGGTTTGGGTTCTGGGATGAGACCCTTTCTCGGGGCAGCCTGCACGCGTGGGTGGACCGGCCTCCCCCATTGATCAGGCCGCAAATGTCCAGAGGGCTGGCCGTTCTGGCAGCACCACGTCTGTGTTTCCTGTTGGGCGCAGAGGCAGCCCAGGGAGTGTCCTCAGGCCCGGCCTCCGGGTCGTGTGCGCACACGTCTGTGCGCCCTCCTGCTCTGGGTAGGGTGTCACAATCCATGTGCTCAGCGGTGTGCTCCGTGTTATGACCCACGGGCATCCCTCTGTCCATCCATGGCTCGTGCTGACAGCCACTGTACTGGGCGTGGGCCCGGCTGAGGCCGCAGTGAGCAGCAGCCCTGTTGTGCGGCGCTGAGCTCCGGTGGGGGGTGGGTAGCAGAGAGGAGAGGCCCCGTCCCCAGTTCCCTGCTGGTGGGCCTCCCTAAGCCGCGCTGCCTGCCCTGTGCCTCGGTCTCCCCTCCCTGCCCTGCGTCTCTGGTGTGCTTCCTCCTACAGAGTCGCCGGGCGCACGGCATCGACCTGAAGGGGGCGGTGGTGATCTTCGACGAAGCTCACAATGTGGTGAGTGACCCAGCCCGAACCCTGTTTTCAGGGCCAAGCAAGTCTGGGTCCCCTTCCGTCACCAGCACACCGTCCGTGGTCAGCGCTGGAGGAAGCGGCCCCGGGGCAGCGCTGCTCGTGCTCTGTGTAAACTTGGGTCCTGAGCCGGTGGCCGCCCAAAGCCCCATGTGGTTCCCGCAGGCCTGGAGAGCAGCCGGGACTCTGAATTTTAATGGGGAGTTTTCCAGTTGTGAAATGTCAGTGGCTCCAGTGAAAATGGTTTTCAGACCCTGCTCTGGGGCTGATTTGCGACCTGGTGCAGGTCCTGGGGCACCCCGGCCCCTGCCTCCCGGAGCCCCCGGTCCTGGGCCCTGTCCCCCCATAATGGTGTATGTGGACTCTCAGGAGAAGATGTGTGAGGAGTCGGCGTCCTTTGACCTGACCCCCCACGACGTGGCTTCGGGACTGGGTGCCGTGGACCAGGTTCTGGAGGAACAGGCCAAGGCTGCGCAGCAGGGCGAGCCCCTCCCCGCGTTCAGCTCCGACTCCAGCACAGGTGAGCCCGCCGGCCGGAACCCGCATCCGGAGAGACGTCTCAGGTCCTGGAGGCCGCGTCGGCCCGGGGCCCTCCTCTCAGCTGGCATCTGGGGACAATGCCCGCTTCCCCAAGAGGCCCCAGACTGGGGACGGGGGGAGGGTGCTGCCCAACCTCCCCGGCATTTTCTGAAGACCTTCCTTTCCTTTCCCTCTGCTGTGTGGACGGGACAGCAAGGGTATTAGCTGTGGAGGCGTTTGCTAGTGGCCGGTGAGCGTTCTCTCTGCTGAATCTGAGTGCATGGGCGTGGCCAGGTGATGAGGGGCGTGGTCAGGGTGGGCGTGGTTAGGCAGCGAGTGGGCTCCTGGGTGCCCCCACTTTACTGTGGCTGTATTCATTTTTTTTAAGATGGTGTGTTTTTGTTATTTATTTATTTATTTATTTATTTAGACAGAGAGAGAGGTACAGAGACAGAGAGAGAACTGAGCTGGGGGAGCTCCCAGTTTAGCACATGGGTCCGCACGGGCCGGGGCCGGGATTCGATCCTCGGTCCCCAGCGCTGCAAAGTGAGCGCTTAACCCACTGAGCCATCCCGGCTTCCCCTGTATTCATTTTAGGCTAATTTCTTTCTAGTTCATTTTTCTCCATTCTTGTTGACTTTAATATTGGTTTTTTTTTTTTTTTCTTTTTCTCTTTGGCAAATATTTGAAATATTAACCTGTTTCCAAAGTCAGTCATAATACACGTGGTGTTTGGGTGGTGTCTGTTTTGTTCTTCCTTTGCCTCGATGGATACATTTTTGTTTACTCTCCTTGTTTTTGTTTCTTTTCTGTTTTTCTCGTTTCCTGCACTTTGCTCACGCTTGTTTGCGCTTTGCTCTGTGTGCCCTGCCGTGTCCTGTGAGGCTCTCTGTACAGATACCGTGTTCTCCCACCCGAAGGGCTTATGCGTCTGTCCTGCTGTTTCCAGTATATTGTGCAGTTGCAAACAGTGCTGTGATGTGTAACCGGCCGGGTGTGTGCTTCCGTCTTGTGTGGGGGAGTCCCAGAGGTACAGCTGCTGGGCCTGCCGCTGCTGACATTCAGACCCTGGAAGGCAGCCGTGGGGGCCGGTCTGCGCTCCCACCCACAGGGCTCTGTCCCCACAGCCTCGCCAGCAGCCGGATAGACGGCCTTCCCGTTCTCACTGACAGACGAGAAGTGGGTCTATGATTCTGGGTCGCCTTTCCTTGAACATGTTTTCAGTGGTTAAGGAAAACAATAGTTCTTTGATAGTGGCCGTCCTAGCAAGTGTGCAGTGAGTGATTGCCTTAGATTTTACCTTGTGTCCTTGTTCTGTCCCTGGAGACCCCCTGACACCATTTGTCACCTTTCACAGCCTGCTCTCTCCTGGAACAGTCTCTCAGACTTGCCTTGTTTCTGAAGACCCTGGTGGTTTAGGGGAGGACGGGTTAGGTGTTTCGTACATTGTCCCATGTATTCTGATGGATTTACTGAGGTGATGGGATTTGGGGAGAAGAGCCCAGATGTGATGCCCTTTTTGTTACATCCCATCAAGTCTCCACACTGTCAGCTCAGCGTGCTTTATGACAGTTGGCTTTGACCTTGACCTTGACCGCCTGGCTGAGTCACCTCTCAGGTCCTCCACAACTGACTCCCTCCTCCTCCTTCGCATTCGCATGCCGTCCTCTGTGGGAGGCCCCTCAGCAGCGCCCACGCTGAGGAGTGAGGCCACCCACCTGCCTGGTGTGCATCCCGTGACTGTGCGTCAGGCAGTGCTTCCTTAGAAAAGACACCAAAAGAAAGCACGTGAGGGCGGCCGGCTCGCATGTGAGAACATGTCCGTGGTCAGGAAGGTGGGCCCGAGCCTTCAGGACGATGCTACTTTACACCAGAGGCTCTAGGATGGCTCCAGTCACAAAGGCGGCTGTGACAAGTGTGGGTGGGACCAGGACAGCTGGACCTTGTGTGGACAGCGCTGGTAGAGAAAGAAATGGTGTAGGCCCTGGATGAGAGGCGGTTCCTCACCAAGTTAACTGAGTCGCCGCACCGCCATCGCTCTGGCTGGACCAACAATCTCGGGCCTCAGGCCGGGTGTGTGCCGCCTCCTGCCTCGGCCGTGGTGGTCAGGCCTCTGCCCGCTGCCCGGGTGTGTGCCGCCTCCTGCCCCGGCTGTGGTGGTCAGGCCGCTGCCCGCTGGCTGTGCTGGGGGCTGCAGTGGCTGGTTCTCGCTGCTGGATGTACTGTCCTTACGCTGATACCTAGACCCACTTGTGCCCGGGCACCGCAGGTCAGGGTGCGCTGCCTCGCTAACTTGGTGGGAATTGAGACGCTGTTGGACCCCTTGCTCCATGTTGATGCCACTCTTACAGGAAGGGCAGAGTGAACACTTGGCTTCTGTCCCTTTCATTTTCCCAGCTTTCAAGTTTGGAAGTTTGAACTTATTCCCAGCTTATCAGCCCCTTGTCACCCCCGGAGGGGAATCATTCTTACTGTCATCATGGGCACCAGTGTCTAGACACAGGTGACGGTCTCAGCCCTGTGAGGCTGGTCGCCCCACCTCTGTCCTCTTGGCCGCAGTAGTCCCTGGTGGGACCAGGGCTCAGCCAGGCCTTTCCTGCCCCAGGCTTGGCATCCGCCACCCCCCCCCCCCCGAGGCCCTGAGGGTTCTTCATGGGAGATGGCGTGTCCCGGCCACAGTGGGGGTGCAGGGACAATCAGACTCCCAGGCGAGACCCCTGAGTTCGTTCTGCGGCTTCCAGTTCACGATCGGCTGCAGCCGAGCGACTTGTCCCTGTGCAGACCTGTGTGTGTGTGTGTTTGCTTTCCTCTGCCCAGGGCTGCACATGGAGCTGGAAGACATCGCGAAGCTGAAGAGTAGGTGACGCCCCCTGCACCCCCACCCCTGCCAGGCTGTGGTGCCCTTGGCCCTGACCACCCCACCCCTGCAGTGATCCTGCTTCGCCTGGAAGAGGCCATCGATGCGGTCGAGCTTCCTGGAGATGGCAGAGGCGTCACCAAGCCGGGCAGGTGAGGGCCAGGGGGTGGTCACAGGGCCAGTCCTGCGGTGCTCCTGCCTGGGCCGCCCAGCGGGTGCTCGGCCGGCTGCAGGTGCCTTTCAGGACGACAGCATGCTCCCAGCAGCCACCTCTTCTGGCCCCAGTGAGCCCTAGTGTTGGGACCGGCCCACAGGCCTGGGGTCTTCTCAGCAGCCAGCGCAGGTGCCGGCTCGGGGCCTGTCGGCTGCCGCTCTCCTCACACAGCTGGCAGCTGCACGGGATCCAGGCTGGGTTGTCGAGGGTCAGGTGGTTCAGGACTGTTCCGGAGTGCTGGGCTCAGACCTTGCAGGGCCCCCTGTTGCCCCCACACACAGCACCAGGCCTGGCGCCCTCCCTCCCACCTGCCCAGAACCCCAGCCTCAGGGCAGCTCTGATGACCACCTCCTGACCCCCCATCCGGGGCTCCTGAGGGCAGAGGCCTGTCACCGCCAGGTGGCCTCCCCTGCAGGGCTCAGCACTTGCTTCTGAGTGAGGAGAACTTGAGAAGCCATTGGCTGTGAGGCTCTGGGGGGCGTGTGGGGCCTGAGCCTCCTCTCTCCCCGCAGCTACATCTTCGAGCTATTTGCAAAGGCCCAGATCACCTCTCAGACCAAGGGCTGCCTCGTGGAGTCCCTGGACCAGGTCATCCAGCACCTGGCAGGACGTGAGTGCCCTGCTGCCCAAGACGCCCTGCTGGCCTTGACCTGGGGTCACAGCCACTACCTACACAGGGAGGGGGCTTGGCCTCCAGCCCCCTCCTGACCAGTGTGCGCTGTAGGCGAGTCCAGTGTGTCCGGTTCCCAGCTGGGCGCCTCCCAAGGCAGAGCGAGGGGCCTCGGGGGGGTCTCTGAACTGTGGGTCCTGCCAGCCTCTGCTTGCCCTGGGCCTGGGTGCCTGGGCAGACCCAGCCTTACGTGACCTCGCCCCACTGACCGGGGCTGCGCAGGAAAGAGCAGGCCAGCCGCCCCCAGTGCCCGCCTGGTGGTGCTGCGGGGTCAGTACCTGCTGCTCCCACAGGTGCGGGGCCGCTCACCAACACTGCGGGGCTGCAGAAGCTGTCGGACATCATCCAGGTAGGACTGGACGGCGTCCCTGCTGGAAGCGGGGTGCTCTGCCTCCTCCCGCGCTTGTCCTTGAGTCTGGACTTGGGGCGGGGCTCACCCCATGTGCCTCAGCCCGGAACCAATACCGCAGGCCCCAGGGCTGGCCAGGCGGGGGCCCGGGCTCCTCTCAAGGCTTTTTCCTGAACTGGCTTCTCAGCAAAGTCAAAGGAGGAGCCCAGCACAGAGTGGGGGGCAGGCAGATGGCGGGTGACTGTGTGCAGGCAGCGTGAGCGAGCCCAGTGGGGCCGTGGGGCTGGCAGTCAGTGGGCACGGTGCCCAAGGCCTCCGCCCCTGGCTAAGCCAGCCTCACTCGGGACTCTGGGAGCCGTTTTGGGGTGGGAACAGCCGCAGGGGTCCAGAGCCCCTCCCCTGGCGCATGCAAACCCCACCTTTCCCTGGCCTGTCGCCTCAGGGCTGCTGGGCACAGCCACTCCCTGCCCCCCAGCTGGCTGTTCTGTGTGCCCAGCTGAGCCGCTCCCTCAGCTCAGGTGATGGGCAGGGCCCGCTCCCCCACAGCTGGCCGAGCTGACGAGGACCCCTGGTGACTGCTGGTTCTTTGTGAAACGAGGGCACCGGGGTCCCGCCCTCCCGGTGCCCGTTTATGGGGCAGTTTTCTCCACCTCCAGACCCTGGAACCAGAAGCGCTCGGCAGCTGGTTTGGAATGTTCCCTGGCAGCTGACGCATGTCCCTGCCTGCCTGGGGCTGCTCCCTGCACGCTGGTGGGGCCCCTCCAGTGGAGGGGCTGACCGGCAGTTGCTCATCCCGAGTCTGGTCCCAGCTCCTGAGCTGACACAGGCACCCCGCCGGGGGCGCGGGGCAGGCGTGGACAGGGTCACAGGGCAGCTGCTGGCCGGGCTGGGTGGGGCCTCAGTGGGTGGGACAGGCAGGCCACCTGTGGTGAGCACACCCGGAGCTCAGGGTTGCACTGCCAGACCCCCAGCCGGGCAGGAGACGCCTGCTTCTTTCACACCCACATCCCTCACGGCCTGTGTGAGACAGAGGGTGTCAGTCCAGCAGCTGGAGGCTAGGCCAGGCCGGCCTCAGGGACAGAGCAGGCAGTGACAGCCCAGCGGATGTGGCCCCTGCTTACCTGCTGCACCAGCTCTGGCAGGAAGCTGGTGGTCCCTGGGCTGCAGGGGGGCACGTACACCACTGAGCACAGTGCCCGTCAGGCAGGCCGGGTGTCCTGGGTGACGGCCACGCAGCCCTGAGCTTGGTGAGGACTGGGGACGAGGGGCAGGCACAGCCACAGGCCGTGGGCTGGTCAGCGCTGGGCGTGGCTTCGGGGGTCTTCCCAGTGCCCCCCAGATCCCATGTGCCTCTAACGCCGTGCTCCAGCCATGGCTGTGTTCCTGGCTGCCTGGACGCAGTCTGGTGGCTTGCGGGGCACCCTTGCTGGGGGTCTTGGCGTGTGTCCTGCCCCCCGGCAGTTCCGGCCAGATCGCCTTTTCCTGAGTCGCTCTTTCTGGTTGGCAGCTTTTCTGTACCTGCCTGGGTGTGACCCACAGTGTTGGCTTCGTCCACCTCCTCTGTTTCTGGAAGGACCCGGTGGACCAGGCCTCTGTGTGGTCGGCTCATGCTCAGCCCCCAGCCCCAGGAGGGAGGGCGGAGGGCTGCTGGCTGGCCTGGAGCTGCCCAGGGGGCCCTGCAGAGGCGGGTCCTAAGCCAGGGGTGCTATTGGTGCATGGGCAGAGCAGGCGACAGCACCCTGACTTCCCCCTGGTCTCACGTGGGGACCGCACAGTAGGGGGGCTGCACAGCGGGGGGACCGCACAGCAGGGGCTCTGCCTCTGCTGTGTCCTGCTGACCTGCCTCGTTCCAGATCGTGTTCAGCGCAGACCCCGCCGAGGGTGGTCCTGGTTCCATGGAGGCGCCGGGGGTCTCCCAGTCCTACAAGGTGGGGCCACTGCTAGGCAGGGGGCTCCTGGGGGCCTCCCAGTCCTGCAGGGTGGGGGCTGCCTTCGGGTGGGGCCTCAGGACACCGGTCCCCTCCCCTGTCCAGGTGCACATCCACCCTGACACTGGTCACCGGAGGACAGCTCAGCGGTCAGATGCCTGGAGCAGTGTGGCAGCCAGAAGGTCAGGTACGGGTCCTGTGGGCACGGGCTGTGTGCTCTGGCCGGGTGGGCCTGGCCGACAGGGAGCAGCCCCCCTCAGGTGACTGCCACCCCCCAGGACCTGCCGGAGCTGGCCGGCCTCGCGGGAGCCCCTGGGTGGGTGTCCACCGAGCTAGGGCCTGGCCAGGCCTCCTGTGCTCCTGGGGTCACTTCCGGAAAGGGTGTCACACATACCCTGATGGAGCCCAGGGGGCCCCGCTGTGCTGCCCTCATGCTGCCCCCCAAATGGACAGAGACCCAGGCCTCAGCGTTGTGACTGAGGGTCCGTCTGGTGCTGGCCCCACTGTTGTCACACCGCCAGTGTCCCTGCTGCCCTGTGTGCCCGCCAGGCCCGCTGGGCTCCTGCCGTGGGGCTGGCCGGCCCGGCCCAGGCATGTCCCCCACGTCTGCCTGCTGTCCCCGAGGGGCCTGCTATCCCCGAGGGGCCGGGCCTTGGGGCTGGCAGGTCACGCAGGTGTCTGGGGTGAGTGGGACACAGTCCTTCCACAGGCATGTGAATTCTCAGAAGTACCCGCTCCCTGGTTGGGTGTTCACAGGAAATGAGCTCATCCCCGGTCTTCCTAAAAAGTTGGGGGTGGGGTGGGGCCCTGAGCAGAGGAAGGGGTGCCCTGAGGCGGGGCCCCCATGCTTCTGCATCATGCACATCCTGGATGGTGCCGAGCCAGGCCGCTGCTTCCACTGCCCACCTGGCACAAGGCAGGACTCGTCCCAAAAGGGAGTCTCCCTGGCCCCGAGAATGGCTTGCTCCTTTCTGGAGGTGCCCCTGCTGACCTGTGACCGCGCCTTGACTTTAGCGTCATGTTCAGTGTGGCTTCCCAGCTTCCATAGCCACAGGGGCCCGCCTGCCCTTGGGGCCCCCTCTCCCTAGGGACGGCCTTGGAGGCGGGGGTGCTGCTGGCTCGGCCCCCTCTACAGCCCAGCACCGCCTGCTTCCCTCTGGGGTGCATGGTGCCGTGAGCCACACGCTGCCTCTGAGGACGGGGGGTTGGGGTCAGCTGGCCTCGAGGTGACAGCCTGTGTCTGCTCCCTGTTCCCAGAGCCCCGAGTGGGGGCCGCAGCTCACACATCAGCTTGGGGCTCCCCCCTAGGTCCCCCAGGGGTGGTGGGCAGGGGCCTCCCCATGGGGTGACCTGGCCCCCACCTTGCTCACCCCCCAGGGAAGGTGCTCAGCTACTGGTGCTTCAGCCCCGGGTACAGCATGCGCGAGCTGGTCCGGCAGGGCGCCCGCAGCCTCATCCTCACCAGCGGCACGCTGGCACCTGTGTCTTCGTTTGCCCTGGAGATGCAGATGTGAGGCTGCCCGGCCCAGGGGAGGGCTGGGCCTGGCCGGGCGTGCAGGGCCTCAGGGCTGCCCTGCTGCCCACCCGGGGGAGGGCTGGGCTGGGGGAGGGCCGGCTGCAGGCAGGGTGTGCAGGGCCTCACAGGGCCTCCCTGCTGCCCACCCGCCTGCAGCCCTTTCCCCGTCTGCCTGGAGAACCCACACGTCATAGACAAGCACCAGATCTGGGTGGGGATTGTCCCCAAAGGCCCGGACCAAGTCCAGCTGAGCTCTGCCTTTGACAAACGGTGGGGGCCTCGGGCAGGTGGTGGGGGGGGGGGCGGGCGTGAGCTGAGTGCGAGGACCCCGTAGCAGCCGCCCCCCGGCTTCCTGCAGGTTCTCTGATGACTGCTTGTCCTCCTTGGGGAAGGCGCTAGGTGAGTGCCCAGAGGAGCCCCGCCCCATGCCTCTCACGCCCCGCCCCGGCCTCCCGTGCCCCGCCCCTAGGACCGCGCCCACCCCTGCCGGGCCATGCTGGCTCCCCGGACCACGCCCACTCCCTGTTGGCTCCGCCCCTCCCTGCCGTCCAATGGGGCCTCTGGACGCCCCTCCCGCTGACGAGGCCACACCCCCAGGGAACATCGCCCGCGTGGTCCCCGACGGGCTGCTGGTCTTCTTCCCCTCGTACCCGGTCATGGAGAAGAGCCTGGAATTCTGGCGGGTGCGTCTCCCTGTGTGTCCTGGGGGTGGCGGCAGCCCCACGCGGCCCCCCAGGCCGTGCTGTGCCTGCGAGACGCCCGGGCCCACGAACCTCACGGCCGCCCTGCCCCCCGCAGGCCCGCGACGTGGCCAGGAAGCTGGAGGCCCTGAAGCCCCTGTTCGTGGAGCCAAGGAGCAAGGCTGGCTTCTCAGAGGTGCCCGCCGTCCCTCCCGGGGGCCCTGCCCGGCCACCAGGGGACAGGACCGTTACCTTCTGTGCCTCTAGGCCCCGGGGGACAGTAGCAGGCCCTCAACCCAGCCCTGGCCCATGTTTTCTGGGGACTGCCGAGCAGGCCCCGGGGCTGGGCCGGCCTCCATCTCGGGGGGCCTGGGCCTGTGGGCTCCAGTGACGGCCCCTCCTTGCAGGTGATGGGTGCTTACTACTCGAGTCTCGCTGCCCCTGGGTCACGTGGGGCCACCTTTCTGGCCGTGTGCCGCGGGAAGGTGAGCCCCCCAGGCCCATTGTCCCCTCCCAGGCGAGCGCATGACAGACCTGGGGTGCCCCGTGGGCGGGGCACTCGGGCCCCATCCAGCCAGCGTGAGCTACGAGGGGGGTCCTGTGTACCATCCCTGAGGGCTGAGGGCCCCCGTCACAGAAGTGACCTGGCCCAGGGTCAGCTCTCGCCCCCACTGCCCATGTCCGCGCATGTGGGGGTGAGGCTTGGGTGGACCTGGTGTGGGACAGCCGGGTGAACAGGGGTGCTGTCCCCAGGCCAGTGAGGGGCTGGACTTCGCAGACATGAACGGCCGAGGGGTGGTGGTCACAGGCCTCCCATACCCCCCACGCAAGGACCCCCGGGTCGTCCTCAAGATGCAGTTCCTGGATGAGATGAAGGGCCGGAGCGGGGCTGGGGGCCAGGTGAGGTGCTGGGGGGGCCGGGGGCCAGGTGAGCCGGGGGGGCTGGGGGCCAGGTGAGCCGGGGGGGCTGGGGGCCAGGTGAGCCGGGGGGGGACCGGGGGCCAGGTGAGGTGCTGGGGGGCTGTCAGGAAGGGCTCGGCCCCCATGACTGGCCCCCCTGCAGTTCCTCTCCGGGCAAGACTGGTACCGGCTGCAGGCGTCCAGGGCTGTGAACCAGGCCATTGGGCGGGTCATCCGGCATCGCCGTGACTACGGGGCCGTCTTCCTCTGTGACCACAGGTGCGGCCCCCTCACCGCATGGGGCCCCTGCCTGGGAGCTGGGCTTGGGGCAGGCGGGTCCCCCAGGCTGATGGGCCTCCTCGCCAGGTTTGCCTGTGGGGATGCCCGAGCCCAGCTGCCCTCGTGGGTGCGCCCCCACGTCCAGGTGTACGACCACTTCGGCCACGTCGTCCGGGACGTGGTCCAGTTCTTCCGCGTCGCTCAGAAAACGGTGAGTCCCCAGCGCCCACTGCCTATGCCCCGCGGCCTCCCCAGTGGAGCTGCCAGGGGGTGTCTAACCACCTGCGCCTCCCCAGCTGCCAGCACCCAGCCCCCCGGCCACCGCCCCGAGCCCGGGCGAGGGAGGAGCTGCTGCTGCTGCGTCCACGGCCACTGTGACGCCCGGGGCCCTCGAGACCAAGAAAGCCAAGAGCGTGGACGTGCATGTACCCAGCCTGCGGCGGGGACCCGCAGGTGCGTGTGGCTGCTGACGCGGCCGCGGGGCTTCCGGAAGCTGGCAGCGCTCCAGGCCTGCCCCCTGCCCGCCCCCTGGCGAGCCCCTCCCTCACTGGTCCTCCCGCAGGACCGGCCGCCCGAGACGCCTGGGACGCCGAGGGCAGCCTGTGTGTGGAGTACGCGCGGGAGCCCACCCACACCCGGAGGAGGCCCGCGGGGCTGCTGGCCGCCCTGGACCGCAGCGAGCAGCTGGCTGGGGGGCCAGTGGAGGAGGAGGTGCGGGGGACCCCCAGACCCTGCCCCCGGGGCCCTGCGCAGCTCACACCAACCCCCGAGGGCCCCTGCTGGGCGGCTGGGGTTCTGCATGTGCCCGGCAGCACCCCCGACACTCGGGCCAGCTGCGGCCCCGCTCCTGCCCGGAAGCTGGTCGTTCCTGTCCCACCTGGAGCTCCCGGTTTCTTGGTGGGGGTGTCCCAGCCCCCTGCCCTGCACGTGGGCCCTGGATGTGCCCGGCTGCCCACGGTTCCTGTGCCACCGGCCGTTCCCGTGAAGCTGCGGCCCAGACCTGCTCTCGAGCTCTGTGCTGAGCAGCCACGGGCGGTGCTGGCCGGACTCGGGTGGGGGCCCCTTCCCTGTCCCGTGGGCTCAGGTGCACTATCACCAGGAACGTGACTGCATCCCCCCAGGTACAGCGCCGCCCCGCCGCGCCCCTCCCGGGTGAGAAGAGGTCTGCGGAGGAATGCCGAGCAGGGAGGAGGAAGGTCCGGCTGGTCAGCAACCAGGTGCGTGAGCCGCCACCCACGTCCAGGGGGTGTGGCTCTGGGTGTCCTTGCCCACGGCCGGCGGCCCCAAGCAAGCAGGGCGAGGAGTGCGGGCACTGACTGCCCCCACGGCCGGCGGCCCCAAGCAAGCAGGGCGAGGAGTGCGGGCACTGACTGCCCCCACGGCCGGCGGCCCCAAGCAAGCAGGGCGAGGAGTGCGGGCACTGACTGCCCCCACGGCCGGCGGCCCCAAGCAAGCAGGGTGAGGAGTGCGGGCACTGACTGCCCCCACGGCCGGCGGCCCCGAGCAAGCAGGGTGAGGAGTGCGGGCACTGACCGCCCCCACGAGGAGGGTTGGGGGCGGTGCACATGTGGGGCCCCCTCACCGCCTCCCACCAGGCCACACTGTTTGGGCTGGAACATCCTTGTGCTGATGGTTCCCAGACCGGCCCACTCGACCCCCGTCTCTGTTCTTGAGCCTTTTCCTGGGAGGGGTGCTGCCCCTGCCCAGCTCCCTGCACCCACATGCTCCAGCCGCTCAATTTTTTTTTTTTTTTTAATTTTTAAAAAAATTTATTAATTTTTTGACAGAGAGAGAGATACAGAGACAGAGAGAGAACTGAACTGGGGGAGCTCCCAGTTCAGCATATGGTTCCACACGGGCCGGGGCCGGGATTCAATCCTCAGTCCCCGGGGCTGCAAAGTGAGCGCTTAACCCGCTGAGCCATCCCGGCTTCCCCACCAGCCGTTCAATTTTAAGGTTTATTCTGTTTGAGGGAAGGTGAGAGAGAAGGGGGAGGGCCCAGAGCCGCCTCCATGATTGTACGTTGTTAGTTGTGACGCGGTTTCATTCCACACAGGTGGGTGTGGGGCTGGGCAGGGCAGGGACTGGGTGGGGCCTCCAGCGTGGGAGGTGAGAACCTGCCCCATCATCCGGGCAGTCACCAGTTGTGTCTCACTTCAGCATGTGGGTTTGCACGGGCCGGGGCTGGGATTCAAACCCCGGACCTCCCGATTGCAAGGCAAGCGCCCAGCCTGCTGAGCTGTCCCGACATCCCTCAGGCCTTTGTTTGGTTCTGCTTTTCTGGGCAAGCACGTCATACCAGGCGCATGGGGTCCTCCGTGGGAGGCTCTGCCCCCACGGCTGGCAGGAGCCAGGCCCGGGGCCTCGAGGCCGCCTTGGGGGGCTCCCTGGGCAGCGTGAGCAGAGCAGGCCGGGCCCGTGGCCTGAGGCAGGTGCTGGCGTGCTTGGCTGGTGGAGGCGGTTATGACTGAGTGGCCGTCTGAGTCAGGACGCCTGGCCGCCGTGGTCCGTCTCCCCCACTTCTGGGAGCAGCAGGCGGTGCCGGGGGGCTGATGCTGTCAGGAGGTGGGCCGGCACCTGGGGCCTGGGCCTCTGAGGGCCGGGCGGGACTGGGTCAGGAAGCCTGGACGCTCCTGACCTCCAGCTCCCTCACCGCGAGGGTCCAGCGTCAGGGCCTGGGGAGAGCAGAGCAGGCAGCACTGGAGGGCAGCTTGCAGACCTACCCTTCACCCCTCACTGCTCCTGGGGGCCACAGTGCCCACGACCCCTTCATTGGGGCCCCAGCCTGGCGGCAGCTGCGGCTCAGGAAAAGCAGGTCAGTGTGTCTGACAGGGTGCCGGCCGTGTGTCCGCAGGAGGGGCCGGCAGCCGCTGCGGAGGCCGGCAGGGCCAAGCTCTTCATGGTGGCCGTGAAGCAGGCGCTGAGCCGGGCCAGCTTCGACGCCTTCACCCGGGCCCTGCAGGACTACAAGGGCTCGGACGACTTCCAGGCGCTGGCGGACCGCCTGGGCCCCCTCTTTGCGGAGGACCCCCGGCAGCACAGGCTGCTCCAAGGTGCCCGGGGCGGGGCCCCGGCCGTGGGGGGGGGGGCGCTGGGGCCCGCACTGGCTGAAGCGCCCCCCTCCCCACAGGCTTCCACCGGTTCGTGCGGCCTCACCACAAGCAGCGGTTTGAGCAGCTGTGTCTGCAGCTGACGGGCCAGGGCTGCAGCGATGGGCCCCAGCACAGCCCGCCCGGTGGGCATGTCGTGGGCGGGGCCTGTAAGGGGCGGGGCCTGGTCCGGTGGGCGGGGCCTTCGGGGGCGGGGCCTGGTCCGGTGGGCGGGGCTTTACCTGGATGGACCTTCAGACTCGCCCGGGGGTGGGGCGCACCCAGTCCTGTCCCCACGTGGGGGCTGGCGGGTCGCTCACTGCGGGCGCCATGTGCGGGGAGTCGTGCGCACACCGGGTGCTGCAGCCTACCGCTCCCCATCTGTGGGCCCTGCACCTGCACCTGCAGCGCCGGGAGCTGGGCCTTCCCCTGGGACAGGTGTCACAGGGGACCTGCGTTGGAGGACCCACCGCCCCTGGGAGCTGGTCCCTGTCCCGCTGGGCTGGCTGCCCCTGGTCTGAGGCCCGGTGTCCGCTGGGACAGACCTGCCTCCCTCCTCCCTAGGGAGCACTTCAGACCCTCAGGGACCAGCTGGTGACGACCCCCCTGTCTCCGTGTTGCTTCAGGAAGGAGGCAGCCCGACCCCAAGCTGACCCTGTCCCAGGGCGCGGCCCAGCAGCTGGACGCTGGAGAGCACCTGAACGGGGGCGGGCCCCACCTGGCCTCCCGGCCACCCCCCACCGGTACCCCGTCCCTGCTGAAGCCCCGGGATGGGGGGTTGTCCCCTGGGGGCCGCTCTAGTTCTGCACCTCAGAGCAAGGGGGCTGGTGTGGAGGTGCCCCGGCACGCAACGCGGTCCGAGCCGTGTCACCTCCCCCGCAGAAGACCCCGGCGGCTGTCGGAGAGGGCGGTCGGCAGCCCCTAGAGCAGGGACGCGGGGCCGGCCCGCCGTGAGCGCCTACCTGGCCGACGCCCGCTGTGCCCTGGGGGCTGCAGGCTGCAGCCAGCTGCTGGCAGCACTGACCACCTACAAGCGGGACGACGACTACGACAAGGTGGTGGCGGTGGTGGCGGCCCTGACCACGTCCAGGCCGGAGGACTTGCCCCTGCTGCAGAGCAAGTGCCCTGGGGCGGGGCGGGCCGGGCCTGTGGGCGGGGCCTGTGGGTTGGGCGGGGCCGTGGACTGGGCGGGCCTGTGGGCGGGGCCGTGGACTGGGCGGGGCCTGTGGGTTGGGCGGGGCCGGGCGGGGCCGGGCAGGGGCTGAGCAGCCACTGTCCCCAGGGTTCGGCATGTTTGTGCGTCCGCACCACAAGCAGCGCTTCCGCCAGACGTGTGAAGACCTGAGTGGGCAGCCCGTCCTGGGCACCGGCTCCGAGCTGCCAGGACCCCAAGAGCGGAGCCCCACCGCACCCCCTGATCTTGCCCAGGGGGCTCCCGAGCCAGGTAGGGCCGCCCGCCCTGTCGCCTGGAGCCCCCCGAGCCCTGGCAGGGGTGGCAGCAGAGGGCGCCAGGCACTCCTTGGACTCACCACTGTCTCCAGGCCCCTCGGAGCGGGAGAGGCCGCCAGGGACGACTCCCAGCCAGGTCTCCTCGCTGGCACGGCGGCCCCCTGTGGCCGGCCTGGCGTGCCCCGGCTGCAGGGCCGAGGCTGCGGTCACCTTCCAGTGCCCCTCCTGTGACTTCCACCGCTGCCGGGCCTGCTGGCAGCGGCACCTCCAGGTTGGGGCCGGGCCTCAGGGACACGCTGCCTGGCGCCACCGCAGGTGGTGGGCGGCGAGGAGGGGCGGCCCCTGGTGCCCAGCAGACGTGCCCAGCGCCCTGTGTGTTCGCAGGCCTCTAGGAGGACGTGCCCGGCCTGCTGCGCCGCCGCCAGGAAGCAGAGCCTCACGCAGGTCTTCTGGCCGGAGCCCCGGGCCACGCGGGGCCCTCTGGACACGGCGGGGTCTGTGGAGGCCGAGGCCGCGCCCCGCTCGGACCCGGGCGGGACACCTGCCTGTCCGCTGGGGGCGGGCGAGGCCCAGCACCCGCAGCCCCTTGGCCGAGAGCCGGCCGGTGAGGGAGGCCGGGCTCCGGGAGCCCCGCGGGGAGAGCGCTGCTAGAAGCTGCCCGCGTGGCCTCCCCGGCTGCCGGCGGTGGGCGCCGAGCCCACGGCCCCGCAGGACGGGCGGGCCTGCACCTGCCGGCAGGTGGCCACACCCCCCAATAAAGCTGCTGGCACCACCGGCCGCCTGTGCGCGTGTGGCCTGGGCTGCGTGGGGACCGAGGGCGTCGTGGAGGAGGAGGGCTGGGGGCGTCTGCGCGGGGAGGGCGGGCACCCTGAGCGCTTTGTCCAAACTTGGCTCCGCCCGGGTCCGCGCAGCTGCCGGAAGACGCCCTGACACCCCCGCTTGCCGCGCTGACTGGTCCGGTCACCGGGTCACGGGCCGGGCCGGTGCTGGGAAGGGCGCGCAGGGCTGCCCCGGGCGCCGGCGCCCGGCGGAGGCGGTGCCCCTGCCAGGAACCGGGTCAGAGCGGCCCCCTCCCCGGGGCGTGGTGGCCCGGCCCCTGCAGGCGGCGGAGGGCGGCGCTCCGGGCGGGGACGGGGTGGCGGCGCGTCCCCGCTTCGAGGAGCGCCATGCGGGGCCGGAGAGGCCGCCCGGCCGCGGGCGCTGCGGGGCGGCGGCGGGCGCGCCCACCTACCGGCGGCGAGACCCGGGCACGGAGTGGCTGGTGTGCGGCCCGTGCCCCCCGGGCACCTTCGTGCAGCGGCCGTGCAGCCGGGGCCGCCCCACGCGGTGCGGCGCGTGTCCCGAGCGCCACTTCACGCAGTTCTGGAAGAACCTGGGGCGCTGCCGCTACTGCAACGCGATTGCGGGGAGCGCGAGGGGGCGCGGCCCTGCACCGCCACCCGCAACCGCGCCCGCCGCCGCCGCCGCGGCTCCTTCGCGCACGCGGGCTTCCGCCTGGAGCACGAGCCCTGCGCACCCGGCTCCGGCGTGGTCGCCCCCGGTGGGTGCGGGGCGCCCGGGGGGCGGTGCCGGGGGGCACCCGGCTCCCCTTGACCCCGCCCTGCCCCCTCCACAGGCACCCCAGCCAGGACACGCAGTGCCAACCGTGCCCCCTGGGCAGCGCCACCCGCACCGCAACTGCACCGCCCAGGGCCTGGCCCTCGTCGTGCCGGGCACCCCCTTCCACGACGCCCGGTGCACCAGCTGCCGGGGCTTCCCGCTCGGCGCGCCGGAGCCGGCGGGGCCAGGTGAGGGGGCGCGGGCGCGGGGCGCGGGGCGCGGGCGGCCCCCACACCCGGCGTTGGGAATCGGTCCAGAGGCTCGAGGAAATGGCAGGTGCCCGCGGCGTCGCACGTCACCCCTGGGCCCTGGGAGCTCCGCGAGGCTGCTGCGCGCCCTGCACGCGGCCGGGATGCCCGGGCTGGGGCGCAGGGTCCGCGAGCACTTGCCCCGGGCCCGCGGGACGCCTCCGCCGGCCCTGCCCGCACCGCGAGCGCCCGGCCACCCGCAAGGAGACCGCTGACCCGGCTCCCGTCACGCGCGTTTATTTTGTATAAAGCTCCTTTGCAAGACGTGCGCGCCGCTGCGGGGCCGTGTCTGCTCATCTGGGGAGACGCCCGGGGGGCACGGGGCGCACGGGGCCTCCACTCAGCCCTACGAGCTGGGGCAGAGACCCTCCTGCGGTGGGCGAGGCCGGCGGGCGGCAGGTGTGCGCCTCCCGGCTGGGGGGCCCTGGGGGCCCCGGGGGCCCTGGCTGTCAGGGCAGCGTGGGGGGCGCACCAGAGGCCTGGCAGGGGCGCGATGGGGCTGGGGCGTCCCGTCGGGTGCCATCGGGTTGGCCCTGTCCTGCCTGCGTTCCACCCACTCCCCACTGGCAGGGGACTTCCCAGGACAAACGGAAGGTGCCCCAGCAGCCGCTGTGCCGTGAATTCTGGGAAATGAGGCTTTTCCTTCTGGAGCAGATTGTTGGGGGGCGGGAGGGGGCCGGGGGGCCTCATGCGGGACTCCCCCCACCCGGGGCCCCGCAGCCCCGGACTCGTGCGTCAGGCCCCGGAGGTGGGTCCCACGCCCGCCTGACTCATCCCTTTTCCCGCAAGTCCTCTCAGGCGCCCACTGGGGGGGGAGAGCAGCCTGAGACCTGATTGCTAGGGTGCCAGTACCTGGGGACCCCGTGCTGTGGTCACTGCACCCCAGGGGCCCACGTTCCAGGCCTGGTGAGCGCCCAGCTCCTGTTGGGGCCCCAGGGTCTCCCGAGGACCAGCCTGGCCTGGAGGAACGAGGGGGCACAGGCCTGGTGGGGGACCCCGCCCCCAGCTAGGAACGCGGACTCGGCCAGTCTTCCCCACCCCCACGCTCAGGTCACCCATCCCCGCACTGGTGCACCCAAGGGGCCCCCGCGGTGGTCCTGGGTGGGTGGTCGGCCTGCTGAGGGGGCTGCTCGCTCCCAGCATGACCCCCCAGCTATTCCTTCCTTGTCGGGGATCAAAACGGTGACACTGGGCCTGTGGGGGGTTACCAGGCAGGTCTCGCCAACATCCTGAACCTGCTGGCCTTGAAGACGGGGCCGAGGCTCCCTCAGGGGACACCCGCTCCCGGCCCACCCCAAGATTGGGCAACCACAGCCCCCCAGGATCCCCTGGGCTCCCCCAGGAGCCCCACTTCCCATCAGATCTGCCTCGGGCTCCGCCCAGGGGCATGGCGCGCCAATGCCGGGGGCGTGGTCCCGCGGGGGGGGGCGTGGCCCCGCCCAGGGGCGTGAGCACCAATGTCGGGGGCGTGGCCCCACCCGGGGGCGTGGCGCGCCAATGCCAGGCCGCCCCCAGGCCCCACGCTGGGCCTCAGGGCGGGGTCCAGGCGCAGCCCAGTGCCCTGCAGAAGCCTCCGGGTGCAGAGAACAGTCCGTGTTAGAGAAGGAACAGGGCAAAGCCAACCCCACCCCAGGACGGCGGCTGGAGCTGCGCCTACGTGATGTCCCGGTGCCGCGGCGGCCGGCACACGTTCCGCACGACGCACTTCACCATCCACTCGATGCCCTCGCGCACACCGTTGCTGTGAAGACAGCAGCGTCAGGGGGCGTCCGCCGGGGGCCCGGCCGCAGGGGAGCCCCCCACTCACCCTGTGAGGGCGGAGCAGGCCTGCGTCAGGCAGTCCCGCCGGCCGATCTTGGAGATGCAGTCGCTGAACGCGGTCTTGATGTCCGGGATGGACAGGCACGGCTGGGAGAGGGTCGGGGGTCGGGGGTCAGGAGCGGGCCCGGCCCTCCGGGAGCTCGGAGGTGGGGGCTGAGGAGGGCGGCCCTCGGGGCTGCTCTGCCCAGGAGGGGTCCTGCCAGCAAGTGGCCTCAGAGCGTGCAGAGACCGGAGTGACCCAAGATGCACCCTTCCAGCCATGACACACACACTCCAGACGGGCCACCGCCCTGCACGCAGCCCCCTCCACGGGAACGGGCGCTGGTCAGCTGAGACTGGGGGTCCCGAGAGCACCGGTGCCCCTCCCCACACGGGCCCCCGGTTCACAGGTCCCTTGGCCTTCACGGGGTGTCCACCCGCGGACACCCGCCCCCCAGTGGCGAGAGGCGGCTCTGCAGGGAAGGCGGGCAGGGGAGGGCTGTCCCAGGAGGTGGGCCCCCCTGGAGGCGCGTCCACGGGGGCAGGCTCACCTGCACGTCCTGCTTGTTGGCCAGCACCAGGATGGGGACACCGTCCAGAACCTCACTCGTGACCATCTTCTCTGCAAAGTGCAGAGAGACAATGAGCACCCTTCACGCACCTCACCGCCCAGCCCGGGGCTCCCACGCTGCTGCCGCCCTCCCCAGGCGTGGGCGCTGCGCCTTGTGGCCTAGCGAGAGCTCAGCTCCAGACTGCGGCACGTGCACTGGACCTGAGCATCCAGCCCCCGGGCCCAACGCGATGCACCCACCAAAGGCTCGCTTGGACTCCGACAGTCTCTCCTCGTCTGTGGAGTCGATGACGTAGATGACACCGTGGCACTCGGCATAGTACTAGGGACAGAAAGGGGGCTGAGCCCCAGCATTCGGGCACCCAGGGGCAGCCCCCAACTGCAAGACCCTCCTGGGTGCTTTCGAGGAGTGGGGAGCTAGGGCGGAGTGGAGATGGGCCTCCAACCCTTCAGGAGGACCTTGCCGACCTGGGACGGGGGAGCCACCTCCCCTGCCCACTTCCTGGGTGCTGCACCCCAAACCCTACAAACTGTTCATGATAGTCAGCTTATGGTGACCCAAAGGGAAAGGTGGGGCTTGGGAGCTGGAGGAGCCCAGACCAAGCCTGTCCTGTGCAGACCTGGAGGTGGGGGCTGTGCATGACAGCAAGGCCACCAAAGGGCTTAGGCCAGGGCACAGTGCCAGCACCTACCCCCTGACCAGGACGTCAGGGACAAGGAGCCAGGCAGACCAACAGCATCAGGGGAGGCAGCTTCTGCAGCAACCGAGAGCTCAGCACATGCCCACACGCACGTGGGTGGGCGGCAGGGCCTGTGCCCCTCTGCCCAGCTCTCCCGCTGACTGGGCAGGGTGAGCTAGTATCCAGCAAGCTGAAGGCCACGCTGGAGCATTCTTGGGTGCACCCACCCCAGTCTAAGACGAGCCTTTGTGTCTGCACTTGCTCCAGAGGTGGCCCTGAGTGCTGCAGCTGAGGGAAGGGCCAGGACCCCCGTGCCTGCACCAATGAGCTGGGACAGACTCCAGCTGTAGGGTACGGGGGTGGGTGGTCTCAGAAACGGACAAGCCCCGTGTCAGAACACAAGGCAGCTGCCCTGGGCCTGAGGACACGCTCCCCTGAGGGGGAAGGGACCAGAAGGGAGAGTCGTGGCGGGGGGACTCAGGCCCCTAGTGAAGCTCACTGCGCCCTCCCCACGTTGGTAGTTGGCCACGTGCAGTCTCGTCCTATGCTCATTAGCACCAAAATCTCTAAGCCAAAGAAGCTGGGCGTGTCATCCCTTTCAGGGGTGACTCGGAAACCAGGACAGGACCCGGGGGAGCCTCAGGAACACGGGGTGATGTAAGCGGAGTCTGAGGCCATGTGAGGAAATGCCGTGTGGAGACACGGCCCGAGGGTCTGGCGGTGCTTGGCACCTGTCTCACCTTGTCCCACAGAGACTGCAGCTCCTCCTGCCCTCCCAGGTCCCAGAACATGAGCCGAGCCTTCCCCACGTCCACCGTGCCTACTGGGGACAGAAGAAACGGGGAGGCTGTGGCCGGCTCCCCTGGGGAACAAGCCGCTCCTTGACCATCGGCCTGCGGGAGCAGCACGCTGCCCAGGCCGCACACGGGGCTCCGGCCGCCTGCCTGCCAGTGCAAGCACCCTCGGGGGGTCTGTCCCCCAACCCCGCAGCCCGCGGGGGCCCCTTACTGTTGAGACCCACGGTGGTGGTGATTTTGGAGAGACTCATGCCCCTGTAGTCCTTGTTAAACCGGGTTTTAGACTGCTCCAAGAAGGTCTGAGGAGAGACAGGTACGGGGTAGGGGCGAGAGGGTTTCCAGCCCGCTTCCCAGGGTCCCTCCTTGGGCCTATTTCCTTTTACAAACTAAGGGACAAAACAGGACGTTTTGCTTTTAAAGCTGTTGGTGGCAACTGTCCCGTGGCCTTACACGTGGTTTGGAGTGTCAGGGCAGTGGCCAGGCGGCTACAGGTCTAAAACCACAGGACCCAAGCCATGGGGGTCGCTGGCTGGGGAGCGAGCGCCTTACCGTCTTCCCAGCATTGTCCAGACCCAGGATCAGGATGCAGTACTCGTCCTTCTGGAACATGTACTTGTACAACCCCGACAGCAGCGTGTACATCCTGCCCTGGGCACCCCAGAGGTCAGTCATGGGGTGACCCCGCGCCTTCCCGCTGCGATCAAGGGCACGCCCCCTACCCCGTGGCTTTGCCCCCATAACTCCTCCCACGCCGGCCGCCAGCGGTCCCAGACCCCCACCCC
>PVKE010002107.1:36507-47953 GCA_004027555.1 Craseonycteris thonglongyai
CCCACCGAGCCCTCCTCCCGCCGCGGCCACGCCCCTCGGGGGAGGCGCACGGCAGGCGCCCGGTAAACACGCAGCGGGACCCCCTGTGCGCGTCAGGCGCGGACACTCCGCTCCTCGGAGGCGGGGTACGTGTGGGGCCCGGGCTGGCCGTGCAGCGGGCAGACGGCGGCGGTGGGGCCCGGGCTTCGGGCCTGCAGCCCGGACGCCGGAGGCTGCTCCGGCCCGGCCGCCGCGCCCTCGGCCCGGGGCCCAGCTCCGTCCGTCTGTCCGCCCGCCCGGGAGGCGGCCGACCCAGCTCCGGCCTACCTGCGCCCGCCGGGGCCACGGAGCCGCCGCGCGCCTGACCCCGCTGACCCCGCGCGACGCCCGACGGGACGCGGCCTGCCGCTCGGAGAGAGCGAAGCCGTCCCGGCGGCCCCCGCGCCACGCCTCCCGGCGGCCCCCGCGGCAGGCACTTCCGGCGGCGGCGACGCGCAGGAGGAAGTGCCGGTGGGCTCCGAGGGCGGAAGCCGGCGCCGCGCCGCTCTAGCCGATGAGGCCGGCGGGCTCTCTATGGCGCGGTCCGGAGGTTGCGCGGAAGAGGTGCCGGGCCGGGGGCGAGGGGCGCGGTCTGGGCGACCCGGCCCGGGCCCCAAGTGACAGGTCCAGCGGAAGCCGGCGGCCCGGGAGGCTGGGGACGGGGAGGCAGCGCCCGCGCGGGTCGTGGGGGCGGGGGGAGAGCCCCCAGCGCGGGGCCGAGACGCGGAGGGTCCGATGCAGCCTGGCGGCAACAGCCCAAGGCGGCCGGGTACGTGGGGCCAGCGGCCGAGGTCGGGTCCTGGTTTTTCCACTCGGAGCGGACAACCGTTTCCAGCCTGTTGTCTCGCCCCAGAACGGGAGAGGGAGACGCACACGGCTCCGCGGGGCTGGTGTGAGGCCCCCTGAGTGCCGCTGCCGGCACCGGGCCCCCTGTCACCCTCAGCGACGGCCTGGGAATCAGGGCGACCAGTGCCGGGGCTCATGCGGCTTCTCTCTCCCTTGCAGCTCTGCCCCCGCACCTCCGCTCTGAGGACCCTTCCAGGATGGACGAGGACAGCCTGCAGACCGCCCTGCAGACCTATGACGCTCAGCTGCAGCAGGTGGAGTTGGCCCTGGGCGCCGGCCTGGATCCCACCGAGCTGGCGGACCTGCGTCAGCTCCAGGGGGACCTGAAGGAGCTGATCGAGCTCACGGAGGCCAGCCTGGTGTCTGTCAGGAAGAGCAAGCTGCTGGCCACGCTGGATGGAGAGCCCCCGGCCCCGGAAGACGCCGAGCGCCTGGCAGAGGGGGCAGAAGGGGACACTGTTCCTGATGGAGAGGCGGGGCCCGAGCCCTCGGAGCCTGGGCAGGAGGAGGACGAGGAGGAGGAAGGAGAGGACGAGGAGGGAGCGCTGAGTGGGAGGAAGGTGAACGCGCCCTACTACAGCTCCTGGGGCACCCTGGAGTACCACAACGCCATGATTGTGGGCGCAGAAGAGGCCAGCGATGGCTCCCCGGGCGTCCGGGTGCTCTACCTCTACCCCACCCACAAGTCCCTGAAGCCCTGCCCGTTCTTCCTGGATGGGAAGTGCCGCTTCCAGGAAAACTGCAGGTAAAGCCCCCGGCGCCGGCCCCCCTGGCCCCTGTGGCGACGTGGGGCTTGCAGGCAGGACCAGGGGCACGGGCAACCCCCAGAGTGCTAACAGGGAGAGGACTTCCGGCCGGTGCGCCCTCCCAGCAGGTCCTCGTTCACGAGTTTGCCGGAGTTTTCCTGGGTCAATCCAGGAGTCATGAGGACTTGCGTTGAAAAGGATGAACCCCTTCACCAGGGCTGTTCTTCAGAGTCAGACCTCTGAAACTCTCTCGCACTGGGGTAATTTTCACACAGGCACAAAATGAGCGTGGCGAGGCAACCTCCCATGCTGTCATCTAACTTGGTCACTTACCAGCATGTGTCGTGTCAGCCTCCTTTCATCTCTTCTCCTCGCTCTACTTGAAAGCAAATTCTAGGAATTCTTCGTTTTTTTTAACCTATACACACGTCAGGATGCACCCCTCTGACTAGCATGGGAATGATAGAGAAAAAAAAATCTCCGTGTCATTAGGATGCCCAACAGCTTTAACAAAAGTACTTGCTTACATTCAGATTCCCACAGCTGTTGTGATGTTGTCTGATTTTCCTTAAGTTCATAACTTTAATTTTGCTCCTTTTCACTTTATCTTTTGGAGGAGGATTTACCAAATTTCTAGTAGGTGACTTGCTTTTTTTTATCCAGTGGTGCAGACTAACTGTCTCTGATTCTTTAGTCATTTTATTTCTTAATGGACTTGCGCTGGGCCCAGTCTAATTTGGCCCATTTCCTCCTTCTTCCCTTGCAAGTTTCATTTGAGTACAGTGTGTGTCCACTTGCCTGCACGATGTTTGTGTGAGGATGAGAGCTACCAGCCCTGTGCTGCTTCCTCTGGGCCAGGCACTGGCCCAAGAGTACCTTCCCCACTACTAAAGCCTCTGCAGCAGCCCTGGAGGGGGACCACTGAGGGGGCTCGGCTCGGAGGGGTTGAGCTGGGGCCTGCACCCTGGCCTTCCTGCTGGCATGGCCCCTGGCCACTGTGCTTCCCATGTTATGCCGGCTTTAGGCCCGACTGACTACCCTACAAACACCCACCTTGCCACCACCCAGGACTGACGTGTGACTTTCTTGCATCGGCTTTGGATTTTTAGAATTAGAAGAGATGATGTTGAAACACCCTCTAACCCCCGCTCTGTCACAGCCCCTCCCCTATCGGAGGCTGGCGTTATCACAGCATTGGTGTATGTCTTTCTAGCACATGTTAGTTCTTTATGGACACCTATAGCTGTAAATATAATAGTTTATACTTCAGTTTTTAAGCAAATGGTATCATACGGTATAGTTCTTTCCCCACCTTGCTTTTGTCACTAAGCATGTTGGTAAGCAATATCCACGTTATTTCCGGAACTTTCATTCCTTTAAACTGCTGTTGTTTTCTCTCATATGACTATGCCACATTTTATTCACTCTGTTCCTTTCTGATGTTTTCCAGTTTTCATTGATTACAAACCATGTTCTCTGCATGCCCTGGTGCATGTCCTGTTCCATACCTGGGGAGAGTTTCCCTAGTGTGAGCACCGTGCAGAGCACGCATGTTTTTTGTGTGCATGTGATGCGGCTCCTGGTCTCTGCCCTTCTCCGTGAGGCCCAGTGACATCTGACCTGCAGGGCGTGCCCTGGAAACTGGGACCGGCACCCTGACTGGATGCGGGTCCCGTCACTACTGGTAGAAACTAAGCACCTTCTCACACATTGGCATCACCTGATCTCCCTGTACTTTAGTCTCCTCTGAAATGGAGCCTGGGATGCGTTACTATGTGCCAAGAACCTAGACAGTTCCTAATGCAGTAAGTGCACAGACACTGTTAATTTTTATCTTGTTCTGTAAAACAAAGTCAGGTACAGGAAGTAGATATGCAGCATGGGGAATTACTGCAGCACCCTGTAATCACCCCTCGTCACACCGACCAGGCAATCACAGCCTTCTCCCTCCTGTAAAGATGGCTTCTGGGGAGGTCACCTTCCTGAGCCTCAAGTGCAGCCATGGCGTGCACGTGTGGGCTAAGCCTGCCGAGTCTGAATGAGGCTGTGCACACGCTCTGCCCTCCTTTCCTGCGGCAGCAGCGGCGCCCTCACTGAGCACACCAGGCCAACTGAGTACAGAGCAGCTTGCTCATGTCACGCGGTTCCCTGTCCCTCCCTCTGCCGAGCGCAAGGGATTTCTCTCCAGCATTTACCGTGAGAACTGGTGAGGTACGTCCTGGAGTGAAATTCAGGAGTGAGGGAGTGAAATTCAGGAGTGAGGGAGCCGGCCTGGGGCAGGCCCCAAGGCTTCAGCTCTCGGGTGTGTCCCTGGCTGTAGGCAGAGCTCCCTTTCTAGGGCTGCATCTCACAGGTGGTTGCCGCTGGTGGGGCCTGATTCTCTATTCACCTGTCACATTTGGGGCAGCTGTTGGCCCTGTGACCTCGCTTCTCTAATGGACCTGGGAGGAGTTGTGGATTTTCCCGTTTGTTTCACTTGGGGTGACTTCCAAGCTTCTCACAGGCCAGACAGGACATCAGAAGTGTTCCGTCTGGTGAATTTTTCATTTCAGTTATGTAATTCCCACTTTTCTTTTAAGAGCCCCTATTTCTTGAATCATTGTCACGACGCTTTCGTTTAATTCTTTGAACGTACACATACTCCACTCTGAAGTCTTCCTTTGCTTCACTATCTCAGCCACTCAGTCAGGTCCTGACAACTGCTTTGTTCCCTAAATATGGGTCACACTGTTCTGCTTGCAGGTCTCAGTCGTTTTTATTGAAAACTGGACATTTCAGATGGTATATTGTATCAACTCTGGATTCCGGAATGTCTTTGCTAAGTGTTTCATTTTGTTTTAGTATATGTTCTGGACCTACTGACCAAAGTCTGTCTGTCTCTCCCCATAGTGTGGGGCCTCTGATATCACTGCTCAGATTTTTAAATTTATTAATTTCACTTTGTAGCCTGGCTTCTCAGGAGTTCCTCCGTGTCTGTGTAGCTTAGTGGTCAGCCCATGTGTGATTTAGACAGAGGTCATGTGCAAACACTTCTTTCCCAAAAGGTTTCCCCCTCAGCCGGTTGATCTGGGTGAGTTAGGGGGCTCCTCCCAACCCCACCAACCCCCAGTTTCTCTTTGCTTTTACTTTGTCCTGGGATCTCTTGGAGCTGCTGATGCACATGGTTTCTTAGGGAACCAGGGGGTTGTTTTCTGGGCTTCCCTGTTAACCGCCCACCTGGTCCAGATCTCCAGCCGGCTCACAGCCCCCACGTCACAGCTGTGCATCTTTGTAGTTCTGACCAGTTTCACCACTTTTACCTGGAAGGCTCTGACTTCCACCCTCTGCGGCTGCTTTAGCAGGCGAGGCTTGGGGGGCGGGGGGCAGTCCCCCACTTCTGTCCCACAGCTGGGCAGCTGTTCAAGCATCACAACGTCTCGATGTGTGTGTGGTCGGCTTCGATTTCTAGAGCTTTGAGGCCGTGAGCTCCGACAGCTTCACCCAGCTTTGCCTTGTTTTTCTTGGGAGAGCATTCGATGACCTCTGTACTTGGCCGTGGCTGGAACTCAAGATGATCTCTGTAGTTCTAAGTGCATCTTTTGAGGTCAAGTTTTTACTTACCCAAATGTATTTCTGCGACTATTGTGAGGGAGGTGATTGAGTTGGTTTTCTTTTACCATGAAAAACCAGTTTTACCTTTTTCCTTCTGAAGTGCGTAGTGCACCTTTTCCTGACACGCTCACAACACTTCCTGTTCCACGTGACATGTTTGCATGCCTGGGGCCCTTCATGTCATCGGTCAGTTTGCTCATTCTCTTAGTTTTGAGTTCATTTATGGATTTGCTGTTACGGCGGCCCGTGGTTGGAAATTTAGGTTCTTTACAAGTCTTTAGTCTGATTAACAACCCTGTGGCTGAATCTTTGCCCATTTTTCATTATTGTTTTTAGAATCATTTTTTTGAAGTGCTTGCTGGGTTTAAGGAGTGTACTGGATTTTAAGGTTTTTAATATCACTGAAGATTCCTGCAGAAAGGTTTAATTGGCGGTGTCTGGGTGTACGTGCATGTGTGTACGTACGTGTGTGCGAGTTGAAGGTGGTATTTGGTCGAATTTACCCTGCGTTTAGTCCTCCCTTTTGAACATATTTTGTTCCTAAGTTGAACGGGGCTTTTCGACCACAATGTCCACTGTGGGGCATTTGGGGCCCAGACTTGCAGCTGCTGGTGCCACTTGGCCATTGGCAGGACCCTGTGTGCCTGGGGACAACCAGGCGTCCTGCCAGGAGAGGTGTCTGTCCCCCGTGGGAGACGATTGAATGCCTTCCGTTTCCTCTCACTCTTTTTTTGCCGCCAACTCCTGTCTAGAAAGACAGCCACGCCCAGCACTGGCTCCACAGCCTCGCTGTTGTCGGCTTAAGCGGGTTTCCTCTTAGAAACAATGGTAGAGTGGAGGTGGATGTGGGCTTAGTTTCCTCATGTCTTTATTTGGCAAAGTGAAAGGGTACGGTCCTGTGTGTCCCCACATTTCCTCCTCCCTCCCTCCGTCCCTCCCTCTCTGTTTCAGTTTTCATTTCACTGGTTCACTGATCTCTAAAAGCCAAGGGACTGGTGTTATAATGGGGTTCTCCTAGTTGCTTTGGGGAGGATGCAATCCTGTGAGCACACAAACACACTGACCTTGACTCCCCATCACTGTCTGGGGTGTGGTGTTTGGTGGAGAGGCAATGGGGAGTTGTAGTCACACTGGTCTGCCTGCAGCATTGTTGCTGTAGCCCAGAAAGCTGGGAGCATCTTGACCTCGGAGTAGCCATGTTCCTCTCAAGAGCAAAAGCGAGGCAGACTGTGCATGCACGCGTGCACTGTGCATGTGGGTGCATATGCATGTTTATGGACATGAATGTGTGTGCACATGTATGTCTGCCTGTCTTTCCCTCCCAGCAGGGCAATGCCAGGCAGGAGGACACGGTTCTCTGGGTCATTTGTCCCTGGTGGGCTGCGTCTGAGCCCTGCCCCCCTATGGCCGTCTCTGCAGGTTCTCCCACGGGCAGGTGGTTTCCATGGACGAGCTGCGCCCCTTCCAGGACCCGGACCTGAGCTCCCTGCAGGCTGGCTCTGCGTGTCTGGCCAAGCAGCAGGATGGTCTCTGGTACCCGGCACGTATCACTGGTGAGACTCCCCTGGGCCTCTCTGCAGGGTCCTTCCTGGAAGGCCCATTCCACTCCTCACACGTGTTACTCCCCGATGACCACTGCTTTGGACCCTGCTCCATGCCCAAGGCGGGCAAGACTGCCCTTGGCCTTGGCCCACCTTGCTCCCAACTTCCAGTGTGGCTTCTACCACCAGCTGCGGCTGCTGACCTGGCCTGTCTCTGTCCCCTGCCTCCAGACGTGGACAGCGGCTACTACACCGTCAAGTTTGACTCGCTGCTGCTGAAGGAGGCCGTGCTGGAGGGGGACAGCATCCTGCCCCCGCTGCGCTCAGAGCCCACAGAGTCCTCTGACTCAGACAGCTGTGATGCGGATGACTCCAGCTACGCCAAAGGTACAGCAGCGGCCTGGGCTGCTCCAGGGCAGGAGTGCGGCTCTCTGCCCGCAAGGCCAGCAGGTGGGGAGCACGGCTGCACTGGAGCGACCTGCACCCCCCACAGCCCAGGGGCGCACACCTGAGGCCGCCCACAGGGCAGGGGCTGCACATGCCCAGGAGGAGACCCACCGGAAGGGCCCAGTGGGGTTGGAGTGCGGGGCAGAGCCACCCTTCAGGGGCTCCCACTTGGGGCCTGGGGCCCTGGCGGTGGAGGAGGGGCTGTCAGGAAGGGGGAGTGACGGGCAGTGCCCAGCCCTCCCGAGGGGTTGGCTAGGAAGATGCCGGCGGGCGGCCCTGTGTCATGTCCATGAGGTGGTGGCGGAGGGGAGGGCCGAGCTGAGCAGGTGACATCTGTGATGGTGACGCCACATGAGGGGAGGGGGGCGTGTACCCCCCTGGGAACTGGGGTTGGGGAGGGGCCGGGGGGGCTGGAGCACACTGCCCCAGACGGTCCTCAGCTCTGCCTGCTGTCACGCGGCACCGCGGGCAGAGGCCGAGGGGTGGGGGCCACAGGCAGAGCTCTGGGGCTCACGGTGGCAGAGCCCAGGGTGCCTGAGTCCAGCCGGCCTGAGGCTCCTTCCTCTGCCTCCTGCAGTGGTGGAAGCCAGTGCCGCCGAGCCCGGGCCCTGCAGCGCGGCCTTCGCGGGCTGGGAGGTGCACACACGGGGCATAGGCTCCAGGCTCCTCGCCAAGATGGGCTACGAGTTCGGCAAAGGTGAGTCACACCGTGGAGGGGGTGGGGCGGCTGCGGGGCAGCCTGGGGCTCTAGCGGCAGCAACGCCGGTCTGGTGTGTCCCCAGGTCTGGGCCGGCACTTGGAGGGCCGGGTGGAGCCCGTCCACGCTGTGGTGCTCCCGCGAGGGAAGTCGCTGGACCAGTGCATGGAGACCCTGAAGAGAGGGGCCAAGGGCAGCAAACCTGCCGCCAGGAGGCCCCCGAAATGCCGGGGACGAGGGGGCGGGCCCGGCGGCCGCGCGCCCCGTCGCAGCGTGTTTGACTTTCTGAACGAGAAGCTGCAAGGCCAGGCTCCGGGGGCCCTGGGGGCGGGGGCGGCTCCCCCCGGGCGGCCGAGCGGCAAGGAGCTGTACCACGCCAGCAAGAGCGCCAAGCGGGCCCTGAGCCTGCGGCTCTTCCAGACGGAGGCGAAGATCGAGCAGGCCCAGCGGGACATCCGTGGCATCCAGCAGGCCCTGGCCCGCCACACCGGCAGGTAGGGCCCCCGCGCCTGGGCCTCGCGTCGGGCGGGGCTGGAGGCGGGAGGACGGCTATGGCCTCAGAGCCCACGCTGAGTGGCGGCCCCTCTGCAGCCACAGCGCCACGGTGGTCCAGCTACAGGAGAGGCTGGCAGGGGCCCAGCAGCAGCTGGGGCAGCTCCGGGCCCAGGAGGCAGGTCTGCAGCGTGAGCAGGGGACGGCGGACACCCACAGGAAGATGACTGAGTTCTAGAGCCCACAGGCCACGCACAGGGCGCGGGCCCCAGCGCCCCGCTGCCCCCAAGAAGACCAGCTGCCACCAGGAGGGACCCTGAAGCCCGCCGCCTTCCAGCCGGGGGCTGCAGACAGTGCCGAGTGGACGTGGGGCTCGGGGGGCACGTTTTGATGCTCACTTGCCCACTGCCAGAGTGCTGGGGAGTCTGCACATTAAAGTGGCTGTGTGGCATGTTTTCCAGGGGAGCTCCTGGCTGTGTGGTGCTTTGGGGGGGGGAGGGTCTCCATATGGGGCTGGGGGCTGGGCTGGCAGAGTCCTGAGTGAGGACTGGAGCACACCTCCCAGATGGGCTTTGAGGTGGATCCCCCGTGATGCCTGACACCCACAGATGGGTAGTCCCATCACAGAACCTGTTAATGGGGCAGGGGGCCTGGGGGCCTGAGATTCACCCCCAGCACACTGCGGCATGAGACCACCAGCTCCCAGGCTGTGCCCCTCCTCGCCAGCGTGTGCCCACATGGCCTTGGTGGAGATGACTTGCACTAGGCTCTCTGAGCACACGCCCACTGACTAACGTCTAGACCTCGGGCGGGGGCAGCAGCAGGTGCTGACGTTGCCGTGGCTGCCACAGGGCGGGAGTGCAACCAGCCCCACAGACAGGAAGTGAGGTGGGGAGCGCCGTGGAGGGCTGCACGGAGGCACCGCTGCTCAGGGTGCCCAGGGCGCCCAGCCACCTGGCCGGTCCCTGGTGGGGCGAGGAGGTGCCCTGTGCCCGTGGCCTCGGTAAGTGCCGGCTCTGGCCTCTACCCGGGCCAGGTCTAGCCTGCAGGCCCCTGGGCGCCCTCCTGGGGGTGGTTAAGGGCTGGAGTGGTAGTCTAGGCTCCACCTGGGCAGGGCCTTGGGCCTTTCTGTACAGGAAGCCCACTCCCCGGGTCTGGGCAGACTGGACTAAGAAAAGGCTGTGTCAGCTGTGCGAGGACCCCCACGCCCGGCAGCCCTAGGAGCCCTGACGCCAGCCCCTCGGGGCTCCTGGCTCTAGCGAACGACCAGGGGACATCACGTGACACAGGTCTGGGCAGGGAATGGCTGCAGCTGAGTGTGGCCTGTGGCTCGTGGCTCTGGGGTGTGACCTCAGGTGCCTCCCAGGTCTAGGTTTGGGCTGCAGTGACCACTGGGGGGCTTTGGCCAGGTTGCAGCTGCCCCACCTCTCGTGGGCTGTGCTCTCGGCCATCCCGGTCTTCCAGGACAACTCGCATTTGGGGCGGGGTGGGGGCGCAGGAAGAGCCGCCCCAGCCCCCTGGGATGCCCCAGCCAGAAGTGGGAAGGTGGGCGCTGAGGCTGCGTCCTCTTGGTCTCTGTAGGAGGGAGGGGTAGCTACGAGCCTTGGGGTTTCCTGTGTGCTGAGTCAGCGCCCACGGGGAGCAGGCCACCCAGCAGCGTGTGGGCAGGCGTGGGGCTCCAGGTGGGCGCCCAGTCAGCTCCTGGCACCCCTGTCTCTGCCCCCAGGCTGGTCCAGGGCTTCCCAGGATGGGGCTGCAGGTGCCCGCGGCCCCTCCTGCCCTCTGGGTGCTGGGGTGCCTGGTCCTGCTCCTCTGGCTGTGGGCACTGTGCACGGCCTGCCACAGGTATGTTCCTCCCTCTCCCGGGCTCCACGTGGAGCCTGGCTCGGCTCTGCCACTGGAGGGGGCAGGCCCTCCTGGGACCAGAGCTGCCGCCCTAGCCTGACGACCCTCTTGCCCCCAGGAAGCGGGCGCGGAGGCAGCAGGCTGAGCTGCAAGGCGGTGTGGTGCAGGTGAGTGCCCGGCTGTCCCTGGGGCCGGGCCGGGGCCCCAGGGGACCCACCAGTCTTCCTTGCCCCCAGTCACTGCTCAGACGGCCCCACCTCTGCTCCCTCAGCAAGTCGGACACCAGGCTGCACCAGCTGCTGCAGCGCCCTCCAGGCAGCACAGGTGAGCTGCTCTGGGGGCCGGTGGGCTGTGGGTGGGGCTCGCTGTGCCGCACCCCCCGGCCTGCTGGCTGACCCCTGCCCTGCCCTCATCCCAGCCCCGCGGCCTGTCAGCATGGACGTCCTGTGCCTGCAGAGTCTGGAGGTGTCCAGAGGCACCCCCAGGCCCCTGGCAGCCTTCTCACAGCGGGAGCTGCCCCAGCCCAGGCCTGCACCCTCTGCCACTCAGCCCTGCACCAGCCCCGAGGCCACCTATTCCAACGTGGGTCTGGCCGCCTTGCCCCGGGCCAGCCTGGCAGCCAGCCCTGTGGTGTGGGCAGGGGCACAGCTGACCGGTGGCTGTGCCAGACCCGGGCCTGCGCCCAGAGCCATGGTGGCTGAGTACGCCTGCATCCAGAAGCTCAGGGGAGCAGCCCAGGGGGCCCTGGGCCTGGAGCAGGGGATGGCCCAGGGGAACCCGGCCACCCAGGTGACGGAGGGAGCGTGGGGTGGGTGGGTGGGGCTGGGTCTGCTCCTCGGTGGGCGACGCTGACCCCCCGCCCCCTGTTGGCTCCTGTGTCCAGGGGGACATCCTGTACTCCAGGGTCAACAAGCCTAAAAGGAGGGACCCAGAGCCGGCCACTGACCAGCTGCTCCCCACGCGCGGGGGAGCCAGTCTGACTGTGGGGAGTAACTGGGCCTGTGAGGCCCTCCCACTCGGGGACCGGAGTGTGGACAAGGGCCCCCTGGAGAATGTGTACGAGAGCATCCAGGAGATGGCGGCCCCTGAGCGCCAGGAGCCCGCCACCCCCAATTCAGTGGCTATTAGCGCGGGGACATGAGGGCCTCCTGCCCCCACCCGCGCCCGCCCCACAGGCCCTGAACACACAGCTGTTCCTTCCTCTAGTGCGGGCCGACGCCCCG
>PVKE010002107.1:48053-87979 GCA_004027555.1 Craseonycteris thonglongyai
CATGCCCTCCCTCACGGCTCCGCCCCCATTTCCCGGGACCGCCCCCGCCCCTGCCCCCTCACGGCCCCGCCCCAGCCCCTCCCCCTCACGGCCCTGCCCCCATTTCCCGGGGCCGCCCCCAGCCCCGCCCCCCGCGCAGGCGGCGGCACAAGTCCCGGACCCCCGCGCTGCCCGCCTTGAGGCCCCCCGAGTGCTGGCCGCCTGGCCGCTCCCGCCGGCGCCGAAATAAACCCCCGGCTCCGGGCAGATGGACACGGGCCGCCTCAGCCTCTTCTTGGGAGCCCGAGGGCGTGGGGTCGTCTGGGCGGAGCGACGGCCACCCCGACCTCTGGACGCCTGGGCCCTGTCCCCTGGGCCCTGTGCCCTCAGTCAGGCGCAGGGACGGTGGGGAGCCTGGGGGTCCCCAGGCCGACCCGGGGGGACGTGGACCCCGACGGGGCGGGGCCGGTGGGCCGTCGTGCGTCAGGGAGCCACCTGCTCCCGGGAAGCCCGCCGAGGGGACGCGGCCCCCGCCCCGGGCCGGGCGGCTCCACACGCGGGACGGGCCTCCCGGGAGGCCGCGGGCGGGCGGGCGCCTCGGGCCGGGACCCCTCCCCCGGCCAGCGCGGGAGCAGCGGGCCGGGGCGGGGCCTCGCGACGCCGACCAATGGGGGTGCGCTCGCTCCGGGTACCGCCCACCCCGGACTGTTGATACAGCGCGCGGGCCAATGGGTGCGCGCTGGGGGCGGGGCCGGCGGAGGGGGCGGGGCCGGCGGAGACTTCGGGGCAGCGCGGTGCGGGCGGCTGCCGATCCAGGGCGGGGGTCGGCGGCCCGGCCAGCCCGGCCCGGCCCGGGGCCGTGTCCCGATCGTGCGCCGTGGCCGCTGCAGCCTCGATGCCCGTCCGGCGGGCCATGGAGGCCGAGCGCCCGTCGGCGCCCGGCCGGGGCTGCCAGCGCCCCCCGCCCCGGGCCGCCGGCCCGGACCCCGCGGCCGCGCCCGTGTCGGTGCCCGCGCCGCCTCAGGTACCGGGCGCCGGGGGCGGGGCGCCAGAGGGCGGGCGCTGCAAAGATGGCGTCGGGGCTGCGCGGACTTCGGGGCCCCGGGGCCGGGCCGGGCCGTGGGGGTCCCTTCCCGCCGCAGCCGGCTTGGGCGACGCCGAGTGGGTGGGGGCGGGGGGCGCCCCGGGCCGCGGCCTCCGCTGAGCCCGCCCCGTCCGCAGGGCCCGGCCGTCGGCGGCGGCTTGGCGGGCTTGGAGTTCATGCCCCCGCAGGAGCTGGAGCCGCGGGCCCCGGGGACGTGGGCGGCTGCGGGGCCTCCAACGCCGGCGGCGCACATCCCGGTGCCGGCGGACAGGTGAGCGGGCAAGCCGGGCCCGGGTGGGCGCGCGCCCGCGTGTGCTGGGCGGGGGGCGGGGCACGGGCACGCGCCTCCTGTGGGTTCCCTGCGGGGCCGGTCGGGGGCCCCGGCTGGGCTCAGAGCCACCCCCAGCTCTCCAGCCCCCGAAGAGCGGAGTAGAAATGACCCGGGTGTCCCCTCAAACCCTGGGGGCCTGAGCTCAGCGCTGGGAGGCTTTTCCACCCCCGTGGCCGGGGGTCCACTGCCCAGGACCACCGCTCCCCTTCCCCGTCGTGGAACCCTTTCTGGCGGTGGACACCGTGGGCGGGGGCGGGCAGGGGCCTGCCCTCTGGGCCCGGGGACCCGCCTGTGCTTGGAGCTGTTCCCCGCGGCTGCCCCCCGGGCCTGGCCCTGGGCCCACAGCTGCTGTTGCACAACTCTGGCTAATGTGTGGTTGGGGGAGGGGGCCTCTGGGGCGCTGGCCCCACGGGTGGGGGGCCTCCGACTCCCCGTCCGGCACCAGGGTCTGAAGGAGACCCCTGGAACAGAGTCCAGGCTGCAGCCACACAGGCCTTGGGCGACCCCAGCCCAGGCCCGTTCCTCCTGGCCGTTCCTGGAGATCCCGGGGCTCCGAAATCTGAGCTGGGGGTGGAGCTGGGCCTCCTGCCCAGCCCTGCAGCCTGCAGTGAGGGCGTCTGTCCCGCACACGTGCCCAGGCCTGCACGTGTGCGCCTGGCCAGGGGAGGGGGCTGGGGCTGTGCCGGTCACATCCCCACCCCCATCTCCTGCAGAGCCCCCCCAGGGAAAGCCCGGCTGGATGAGGTCGTGGCTGCCGCAGCCCTCACTAGCCTGTCCACCTGCCCGCTCCTGCTTGGGGTCCCCACGGCAGCCTTCAGCACAGGTGAGACTTAACTCAGCGTGGGGTGGCGGCGGGGCCCCTGCAGACCCTGTGTGTGGGGGAGCGGCACCTGCAAACAGCGGCACCCCTCACTGAGGCCAGATGCTAAGGCCTTGGTGGTCTGGCCGGCCAGGTACCTCCCCGCACGGGTCTGCTCCCTCATCCCTCCCTGTGCTAGGAGGCTCGGCACCATGCTGCTGTGGCCAGCTCCCCCTGGCCAGCGTCTCCTTCACGCTCACCTGCGAACAGGTGAGCCAGGAAGGCTCAGAGTCATGGACGGGCCCTCACTGGCCCCGCGTGTCCCCACAGAGCCCAGCCTGCAGCCCTGGCCGGAGGGCCCAGAGCCGCCAGGCCGGCACGGCAGCAGCCCCGGTAGGCACTGTGGCTGGGACCTGGCTGGTGAGCAGTGCTCCGCAGCGACCCCGTCGCCCCTGCTGCCCCCCGAGACCGCCCACTTCCTGTTCGGGGAGCCTGCCCCTCGGAAGAGGAAGGTGAGCCTGGGGCGGTGCTGGGGGCAGGGCGGGCCCGGGCGGCCCAGCCTGACGGGGCCCTTGTCGCGCAGGGCGCGGTGCAGGTCCTGTTCCAGTGTCTGTGGAAGCGCTGTGGGACGGTGCTGAGCTCGGCCTCCGCGATGCAGACGCACATCCGCCTGGCGCACTTGGGGTGCGGTGGGCCGGCAGGTCGGGGGGTGGGGCCCACCCTGGGGCCCACCCTGGGGCCCACCCTGGGGTGCCGCGTCAGCTCCCGCCCCGTGTCCCTGGCAGGCGGCAGGCGGAGTCGGAGCAGAGCGATGGCGAGGAGGACTTCTACTACACGGAGCTGGACAGCGGTCTGGGCGCGCTGACCCCAGAGCCCCCCTCGGCCGCCATGCGGCCCGCCTGCCCCCGCGTGGAGCTGCCGGAGCCCCCGGCCCTGCCCGGCCTGCTGTGCCCACTGGCCCGGCCCCCACCCCAGGTGCTGCGCGCGGCGGCCACGCCACAGGTGCACGTCGAGCACGCCTACCAGGTGGGTGAGGTCACAGGCGGCCGCTGGGGCCGGGTCTCAGGGCCTCTGGGGGGGGAAGCCAGCCCATCACTGTGTCCTTCCAGGGCTGCCCGGCACCCACGCGGCTGGACCCCCTGCCCACCACCAGCGGGGCCTGCGTGCCTGCTCTGCCCCCCAAGCTCGGTGCCAGCCTGAGGTACGTGTGCGTGGAGGGGCTGGGGCAGGCGCCCGGCGGGGAAGACCCCAGCCCAGTCCTGCCCCATGGCCCCACTGTTCCCCCAGGAAGCCGCGTGGCGATGCCAAGAAGTGCCGGAAGGTGTACGGCACGGAGCGCCGGGACCTGTGGTGCGCGGCCTGCCGCTGGAAGAAGGCCTGCCGGCGCTTCCTGGACTGAGCCCCCACCTGCCTCCCGCTCCTCCCAGCCCCTCCCCCCAGCTGCAGGGCTACCCCCCAAGGGGAGGGGGCGTCAGGGACCCCCAGGGATGGAGGAGGTCCCCCCACTCAAGTGCCTCTGGAGAAACCAGCCTTTTGCACTAAAGCCACACTGGGGCTCCCAGGTGGCTGCCCTCCCTGCCTGTCTGTGGACTTGTCACGGGTGTTGACGGGCCCGGGTTCAAGGTCACATGGGAGCCAGCCCTGGATGCACTCTCTGAGGGATTTGGGGGGTGATGACTCCAGGGCCCCGGGGCTGACGTTTGTACATTTGCAAAGCTCAGGTGCCTTGCATCTGGGCTGTGCCAGGCAAGGAGAGACATTAAAGGCATGGGTTTTCCCCAGAAGCTGTGTTTGCCTCCTGCGGGGGAAGGAAATGGAACCGAGACCCTGGTGGGGGAACAGGCCCGGAAGGCCAGCAGAGGGCTGGGGTCACTCTGGCCACCTCGGCCCAACGGGAAGCTGGAGGAGCGGGCATGACTCACACACGAGGCGTCTGCTTGAGCAGCAATTTCCCAGTTTATTGAGCGCGATCGCTTCGCAAGAACGTCTAAGCTAATCCCGTCACAGAAAGGGGCCCGCGGGCCGGCCCGGAGCCCAGGCAGATGAGACCGTGGACGGGGCCCTTCCCCTGTCCTGTGGCCACAGGAGCGGCACGGCTCTGCGACCCCCCAAACGTCTGCCGAACGGCCTCCCCGGTATTAAACACATCTCCAGTACAGACACAGGTTTAATATAAAGTCAATATAATATTGGTTACCCCCAGAGAAAATCTACACTCTCCGAGCACTGCCCCCTTTTCTCGTCTGCTTCGTGTTTTGTCGACAGGTGGAAAGCATGTTGGAAGAAATAAATATTTAAGGAAAGCACACACAAGGGCCACATATGAAACACAACCTCGGATCTAAAAAATAAGGAAAAACCACCATTGAGTATGGCTTCTTAAGAGTTGCACGTGTCACAGAACGAGCGAAAATAAGATTATCTTTCATGATATCGCAAAAAGTTCCAGCTTTTTTTGCCTTTTCTCAGGGTTTTCTATAAAGGAAGATGTGCAAAGTTGAAAGCAGTAGCTGAGTCTTGAGTCCTGGCACAGTTGTGGCGTCCCCCAAAACCCAGATTCCAAACAGGCCATGGCCAGCACCCCGAGCTGGGTGTAGACGACGTCAGGGGTCCCTGGCCCGGGCCCCACCCCGGGAACTCGCCACCCCACGGACCGTTTCCCACTTTGGTGCCGCAGACACCGAACTACAGACAGACACAAACGAGAAAGGACAAAATGTGAAATGTAAGCTACACACTTTTTCCTCTTCATAAAAAAATATTTATTAGTTTAAACATCGATTTGGAAAAAAACAAAACAAAACCAGTCACATAAAAAACAAAAACCTTTCATGCCACGCCTCCCGGGAGGTGACGCGCTCATCTCCAGCTCACAGGCGACACCGCACAGGGGACGCGAGCCTGTCACCTTGGTGGGGCAGGACGCGGGCCCTCGGTCTTCCAGTTAGGGGTACAGTATCGGTTTTAAGGAATAAAGCGCCCGTGGCACTGACAGCGAACCTCGAAAAGGCGAGCGAAGGCGGTCGGGAAGAGCAGGGCGTCCTGAGAGCAGCGGCGGGCGGGCGGCCTGAGAGCTGGGACCCGTGGGCACAAAACCCAGACACCGGTTGGTAGCAAAGGTCTGGTTTCCGTTGTGTAAGAAAGGAGGTGTTTAGAAAAGGGGTTAGAAAGTGCGGGGCTGAGCGCCCCGGCTGCGGGGAGCCTCGCAGGTCGGACCCGGTGCATCGGGGCAGGAGGAGCCGGCAGCTGGAGGGCTGGGCGCCCGCCCGCACCCGCGTGCTCGGGAGAACCTGGGCCCTTTCTCCGAAGGGCGCCGGCGTCCCCGACGGAGGGACCCTGGTGGGTGCGGACGAGCCGACGACGGCGCCGTCGAGAACACCCGACTGGAGCTGGGAACCGGTGGCTGATTTCACTGAAGAAATAAATAGACACGGAAGCTGCGACTCCTCCGTGGGGCAGGACTTCAGGGGCAGCACCACGCCCCACGCACGCGCCGCACATGCGCACGGGACGCACGCACAGGACGCACATGCGCACAGGACGCACGCACGTGCCGCACATGTGCATGGGACGCATGCGCCACACATGCGCACCACACGCACAGGCCGCACGCACGCGAGGGACGCAAGCGCTGCACACAGGCGCTGCACAGGCCGCACGTGCGCACGCACCACATGGGTCGCACGTGCGTACGGGCCGCAAGCGCCGCACATGCGCACCGCACGCACGCACGGGACGCAAGCGCCGCACGCGCCACATGGGTCGCACGTGCGTACGGGCCACAAGCACCGCACGCACGCACGCACGCACACGCTGCCTACATTGCACGCACACGGGCTACCCCGGTTCCCAGCAGCAGCAGCAGCAGCAGCCGCCTGGGGGGCCCGTGCCCCAGGGGCACAGCGGGAGCAACGTCAGGGTTTTGTGGGGTGAAAAACAGATGTGACACAATCACAAACTTGGGGACAGCCACGCGGCTCGGAGTCCGTGGGGAGGGAAAGGGAAACACCGTCTCTGGAGGGCGCTCCAGCAAGGCACGGGCGTCCTCGCGTGGGGGCCGCAGGGCGGACTGCGGCCGGACGGGTCTGACCTTCCGCGCGGCGCGCACGGCCCGGGGCGCGGTTGGCGGGGCCTGCGCCTCATGCCGCTCAGAAGAGGCGGCGCGGGGCCCACGACGGCTCCGGACTCCTTACCACCAGGGCTTTCGGGTCGCGGCCTCCGCGTCACCCCCTCGGGAGGCGTGAGCGGCGCACAGCTCGGTACAGTGTTAGCAGCAACGAGGGAAGCGCCCCGGGCGGGCTGTGGGCAGGGCGGCCCCAGGCTCCCCAGGGAAGTGCACACGGAACGAGTGGAGCCCCCCCGAAGGGGCCCCGAGTGGGACGGCGCAGACCGTTGGCCCCACCGCAGCCTCCACCCGAGATAGCACCTGAGGCCCTGGGCCCAGAGGGGCTCCCGCAGCCGTTTGGGGTTGAGCACCAGGGACCCGGCGGGGCCCCGGGCCCTGCAGGTGGCCGAGCCACGGGGACAAGGCTGGGGTAGTGACAGGCTGCTGCGGGAGTGTGGGGGGTGGGGCACTGCACGTAGCATTGGGGTACGCAGAACCCCCACACCCTCTCTCGGATCTGAGCCATCAGACGGCAGACCAGGTCGTCCACGAGGGCCCCTCGATACTCCGCCCACACTCCTGCTGGGGACCCTCTCTTTGTCCCCACGGACAGTGGGGACATTCTCTCTCTTCATTCAAACCCACCCTGCACCCCACCAGCTTCGTGTGCAGCCCCAGAGCCCCCCACCTGCTTCTGAGACCACAGGGCCTGGTTCTGTGTGTCTGGAGGGGGTGTGAGAACAGGGGGCCTGGGTGGAGGAGGGGCTGCAAGGGGCTGCAAGGGGCCAGCTTGGCCCCGCCCGGCAAGTGAGGATCCAGAAGCGGGCATGGGGCAAGGGGTGGTGCCACCGCCACCACAGCCCCCGCCGGCGGCCTAGGAGATCCAGGTGAAGTCTTTGTCGGGCGCCCCTGCGGGGCTGCCGGGCTCCTGGGGCGAGTCCTCCTCGTCCTTGTCCTCCCCCAGCAGCGTGTCCTCGTGGGCCAGCCCCACGTCGTCCTCGTCCAGCTCCTCCTCGCCCTCCCCGCGCGGGTCGTCTGGGTCCTCCAGGTAGGGGCCCTCGCCAGCGAAGAGCTCCGGGGAGCCCTCAGCACCCCCAGCGTCCAGCGGCCCTGCCAGGCCGTGGCCCGCGCAGTCGGCACACACGCCGTGGCGCCGGGAGCCGTGCTTGATGCCCACACTGGCGGCCGACATGAACACGCGGCTGCACAGCTTGCACACGTACTTCTTGTCCTTGCTGTGGACCTGCGGGGACAGGGTGGCCAGTGAGGTGGGGCGGGGTCGTGCAGGAACATGTTGCTGCGCTGGGCCCCCCGACGGCGTGGACACCGCTGGGTCGCTGTCCTGGGGGTTCCTTGACTTCCTGACTCAGTGTTCCCCCCCACGTGTCCGCTTGTTGTCGTGCTCACAGGCCTGTCACGGCCGTCTAGGCCTCTGAATGCAGCCGCGCACTGCAGCACGCGTGGGGCGTCCGTGGGGGAGGCCGAGCAGGACCCCCAGAGCTGGGCACTGACTCTAGAAACAGAGCCTCCAATAACGTGCTCCCCAGGACCCTCCTGAGTCTGGTTTGTTTGATTTATTTTAAATCCAGGGCTTGTGCAACACTCTTCTCTCCAACCAAAAAAAAACCCACAAAAAACTCAAGACCCAGGTGTGGGGGGCGGGGCGGGGCGGTGGGCAGTGCAGCCACAGGGACACTGGGAGCCACAGGACCAGATGGTCGGGCACGCGTCCGAATGGACTACAGGGAAGGAAGCAGAGGGAGGGATGCAAGCACCATGGCAACCGATGGCTCAGCTCCTCCAGCAGAAGGCACCCCTCCTTCTGCTGGAAGTGGGGGCTCAGCGGCCTCGTGGGGTCAGGGACCCGGGAGAAATTAAAGGGGGTGATGAGACCCTCCCTCAGAAAAACAAGCCCTCGAGTTTCAAGTACACGTTCAAGGGTGCTGAGCCAACGTGAGCCCCCCACTCGAGAACCAGGACAAAGGTCCGGCCCCATCAGGGTCGAGCCCCCAGCCAGAGTTTGGAGCGAAGCGGTGTAGCCACCCGTGTCACCACGGCTTCCTCGCGGTTGGCGTGATGCACGACATACGGTTCTCTCTGGACGGCCTGTGGGGCTGGCTGTGCATCGAGCAGACACAGAGCGGGATGAGCGGGGTCCCAGTCACAACATCGGGGGCCTGTAGCTTGTTTCCCAGGCCCAGGCCTGTTGCCTTCCTCCTGTTAGACCCCCACCCCCAGGCCTGTCTCCCCCCAGCTTTTTGAGCTGAGCTGAGCTCAAGGGATCTCCCCCCAAGTGTCCTCACCCCGAAGTAGATGCGCGGCTGGGCTGCAAGAGCAAACAGCCCGATGGGCTGCCCGGTGGGAAGCACCCAGCAGCAGCCCTGCCTGGACAGGACCTCAACGCAGCCAGAGCCTCACGGGTGCAGGGAGGCCCAGGCGGCGGGCTCTGCGCCCCCCGTGGGTGGACTGACCTGGATGGCAAGGACCCTGTTCGCTCCGGCGGCCACCCGCAGGGGCCAGGCCTGAGGGTCGCGGCCTGGCCCGGCCCCCCCAAGGCCACCACTCTTGTGCCACAGCGCCTGGGCCATGCTCGCTGCCGCCCCTCGTGCTCGCCCCACACTCACCAGCGTGTGCCGCTTCATGTGCTCACGCCGCGTGAACTTCTTCCCGCAGATGTCGCAGGGGTAGGGCCGCTCGCCCGTGTGGGAGCGCATGTGCCGCTTCAGGATGCACTGGTGCATGGCCGAGAAGCTGCAGTACGGGCACTTGAACTTCTTCCGGATCACCGTGAACTCGTTCACTGCAAGGCAGCACGGAGCGAGTGACTGCGCAGCCTCGCGGAGGGTGCGCCACACGCCGCCTACGGCGCAAAGCCCCTCCCCGCGCACGCCACGTCCCCACGCACACGCCGCCCTCCCTGCGCACGCCACGTCCCCACGCACACGCCGCCCTCCCTGCGCACGCCACGTCCGCAAAGCACGCACCGCCCTCCCTGCGCACGCCGTCCCCCGCGCACGCCCCCGCCCCGTGCACGTCGTTCTCCCCGCGCACGTCGTTCCCGTGTGCGTCCCCACGCACACACCGCCCTCCCTGCGCACGCCGTCCCCCACCCCCAGCGCACGCCACGTCCCCAAAGCACGCACCGCCCTCCTTACACACGCCGTCCCCCGCGCATGCCGTCCCCCCTCCCCACGCCGTCCTGCGCTGTCCCCCGTGCACGCCACGTCCCCACGCACACGCCGCCCTCCCTGCGCACGCCCTCCCCCCCATGCCGTCTCCCACGCACGCCCCCGCCCCGTGCACGTCGTTCTCCCTACGCACGTCGTCCCCGTGTGCGTCCCCGCGCACGCCGTCCTCCCCGCGCACGTCGTCCCCGTGTGCGTCCCCGCGCACGCCGTCCTCCCCGCGCACGTCGTCCCCGTGTGCGTCCCCGCGCACGCCGCCCCCCCAGACCCAGGGCGCGGCGCTCTGCCCCCTCAGTGTTCCGGATGCTGGGCGGCCCGGGCCAAAGGTCAGAGACCACCGTGCCCGGTTCTCCTCAGCCTCGGCCAGTGTCCGCACGTCAGTGACGGTACGTACGGGGTCGTGACCGACACAGCGTGGGCACTGACGAGGCCCAGGGCGGCCACGCTGCACCCACAGGCCGGCGGCTGTGCGCGGCCCACGGTGGACCCTGCCAATCGGCCGCCCCAACGCACGGAGAGCAGGGGCGGCCTCCGCCTGGCGAGGCCCGAGCCGGTCCGCCTCCCCGCTTCCCAGGCAGCCCCGCCGTGGGCTCCGAGGGTCGCCGCTCGGCCAGGTGGGCATCACGCTGGGTCCGCGTTCGTCTCGTCCCAGCCTCGGGTGGCTCTTGGTGGCAGTTGGGGGGACTTGGGGCCCCAGTGATGGCTGCACCGGGCGGAGTGGCAGCACAGACACCGCGGTCACCCCCTTTTGGGCCTGAAGGGTGTCCTCCTAGCACCCCAGAAACCCACAGGCCTCCTGGGGCAGCAGGCGCCAGTCCTGTGGTCCAAGTTCCTGCTGTTCCAAGAGCCGGGTGCCCGGCACCTGTGCCCCCCACGTCTGCACGCGGCTCCCTGGCCCCTCACGCCGCCCACAGGCTACAGGGCACAGCCCAGGGGTGGGGACAGCTCGGGTCAGGGTCGCCTCCGCCACACCCTCTGACCCCGGCCAAAGGTCACACGAGGCCAGCCCTGGTCAGTGAGGACCACCCCAGGGGCCCGGGGGTGTCGAGTGGGGCAGACGGTGCAGGGTCACAGCCCAGGAGGCGGGAGGGGCAGGACTCGGGTGACCCAAAGCTCCGGGTCCTTCCTAGGGGGCCGCCAGCTGGAAGTGACCAGACCGTTCACCCGAGCCCCAGCCTCCACATCACACAGAGGCAGGGACCCCTCACCACCCTCTCTGTGAAGCATGCCCCCATGGCCTCTACCCATTCTGCTGCCCGACCCCGGTCAGCGCCATGGTGCCAACCGGACGGTGCCAAGCAGGGACACAACGCCCGGCCTCGGGCCTGTGCCACTCCCCAGCCCACTCCTGAGTGACATCTGCTCAAACTCAGGGTTGACCTGGGCTGAACAGTCTGTAATCGAGGGCAGGGAGGAGGGTGCAAAGAGTTCTCCCAAGAACTACTGGGCATCTAAACACCACTCAGCCCAGATCTTCACATTCTCCAGGATGTGTGTCAGACCATTTGCAAGAGCCGCCAGGGGCCCCGGCCACCATATCCCCAGGACCTGTCTGCTCTGAGGTCTCCCACACCCACGACAGGCAGCACATGCCAGGGACACAGCTCCCAAGAGGCTCATGTCCATGCCCAGGCCAGGTGTGAGGCCATCAGGGCCCCAAGACGGGCTGTGTGGGCAGCACCCCGCCTTCCCGTGTCTGCCCACAGGCCTGAGGACCCAGTTCTCCAGCTCTCTGCCACGTTTCTAAGGCCTGTCTTGAGAAGGTGCTTTCAACGTGCATGTGTGCGTGTAAGACTGTGGAAGGACGCACGGCACACAGGAGGCATGAGAAATCGCCTGTGTTCCATCACGTGCAGTGACCACAGTTAGCCTCTTTACATGGTTTATAAGCGTCTTCTCTGTATAAACGTGCAGTTGTTTAAAGTGTAAAGCCAGAACTATGATGCACAGTTAGATAGTGCTTACATGCTACGATATTTACCTGTGGTATTTAAATGTTTCCACATACTAAACTTATTAAATGGGGGTCCTACTCTTTTACCCCATGAGCAATACTGCAAGGAGATCCCTACAAACAGAATCACCTCCCGAAGATGAGCTCTGTCTATCCCCATGGTCTGTGCACATGGGCCCCCAGCCCTCAGGGCTGGCCCAGCCAAGACGCAGGTTGTCAGGTTATTTTTCCTACTGAATGTAATGTTCCTCCTGGATACTATGTTTTAAATATTTATTTGTATTGTTTTCTGACAGAAGGGGGAGGGCCCAGAGCAGTCTCCATAGTTGACATTAGTTTTCCATATAGTTTCACTCCACAGGTGAACACGGGGCTGCGCAGGGCAGGAACTGGGCCGGGAGCCTCCCACATAGGTCCCGGCAAGAACTGAACTGGGGGCACACCCCAGCTCAGCATGTGGGTTCACACGGGCCGGAGCCGGGATTCGATCCTCAGTCCTCAGGGCTTCAAAGCGAGCACTTAACACGCTGAACCATCCCAACTTCCCCCAGAATACTACTTCTTAAAGTTTACTTTGATATTAATATTAGTGACTATTTTTAGGTCATTGTTTCCTTGGTTTAATCTTCATTATGTTTTTGCTTTACGGCTTTCTGTGTGCTGATCCATAAAGTGTGTCCTACAGACTGCAGCATTTTTTTTTTAATTGTTAAATTAAATGGGGTGACATTGGTTGGTAACAATTAGATAGTTTCCAGATGCACAAGTCCGACAGCAGCATTTTTAAAGGAAGGCTGACCAGCTTTTCTCTGTACTGGAGTGATGAGCCCACTTGTTCGGCTGCTGAGTCCATCTCCCCACTTGTTTTCTCTTTGTCCTTCATGTGTTTCCTGTTACTCTGCTTGTGCGCCTTCTTTCAAATTCATCAAGTCCATTTTCTTCTCTTCAGAAGCATTTGAGCTGTTTGTCACTTATGTGCCACTTTGGTCATTGATATTGTGTATCCATTTCGTCGTCATTCATCTGATTTCACAAAGAATGCAAGAACCGTGCAACAGCCGACCTCATTACCATGGTCACGTACTACACGCCGCGTCATGTTAAAAACCCCGCAGGAGACTAACCACCACTCTGTGCGTCAGGACTGTTCTCGCTGCTCACACAGGTACCCCTGGTGCCCCTCCTGCTCGGCGTGAGGGGGCAGACTTGGGACCCGATGTGCAACGAAGGGGGTCAACGGCCAGCACAGGTGCCCCTTCAACAGGAAGCCAGGCCGGTGATTCTCCAACGGCTGTCGCCTTCGTGCCTGGACAGAAATGCTGTGAGGCAGGCACACTAACCACACTGCGGGACGTGGTCCTTGGAACTTTCCAGAGAGCGATGGGAGCAGAGCTACGTGCTTCCTCGCCCGGTGGGTGGAGGCACAGCTCCCTTCGTTTCCAGCCCACTTGGCCCACAGTGGTCCTGGCAACCCACACCCAGCCCCGTCACCTGAAGGCACAGCTGCCACCGAGGGGGCACTGAGGTCTTCACCTGGCCACTAGTGGAGTCAAGGATGAGCCAGCCGCTTCAAGGGCACAGACAGACAGATGCCCAGCATCTGCCCCACCCGACTCGGCTTTGCCGTCAAACTGGTGGCCGCCTGGCCCTGATGTCGGGCAGTGGCTCCAGCAGAGACGCCCAGGCTGCAGCCCCCGAAACACTGTGTTCAGTGCAGGTGTCATGTCCACACGCATTCCTCCCAGGGCCGTTGAGACCTCAGGGTAACGCTGCCAGCACCCAGGGCTCTGGGCAAGTTCCCCAGGCCTCATGGGAGAAGCAGCAGCTCCCAGCATGCAGGGTGGGGGCTGGGAGCCCTGCGCAGGTCCCCCAGAACCCCCCTGCTCTGGGGAGGCCTCGCTGCTCAGCCCAGGTCTGCGGGTCTCAGAGGCATCGACCTAGAACGAGAGATAGACGGGTTACAAGCCGCCAGGACGTGACCAAAGCGAGAAGCCCGTCAGAGCAAATGCGTTCCTCCACCTCTTACCGGGTCCCTGTCCAGCCACCAGGACAGCCCGTCCGGCGTCTGGAAAGGACAGCCACAGTTAACTCCCAGCAGGCAGCCCCTTGGGAGGACAACGCATGTTAACGGACAGGGCCTCCCGCCAGGACCACCCTGCGACAATGGCCAGCGAGTCCCAGGCTACGTGGTGACACTCTTCATGAAGGTTTACTTCTCTGGGAGACGAGCGAGCCTCGCGGCCTTTCTCGCACGTGCTGCCCATGTGTCCAGATGCAGGAAGGGCACGTCCAGGCCCCCGAGCCGGCGGGGTCAGCAGCATGCGAGGCCCCCAAGCCTGTGTGCCCACGGCCCAGGTACTTTCCATTGGGGAGGGGAACCTCAGGGAATTTTTTATTTAAAGATAAAAACCGATTCAGCTTCATGTCCAACACACCTGGGACACATCCAGCAAAGCCCAGGACACGCCCTGCACTCACCCAGCATCTAACCAGGTCAGTCCCAGTGTGTACCCAAGACCGGCCCAGAACGCACCCAGCAACCACCCGGGACACCCAGTGTACACCCGGGACATGCAGAGCATGCAGTTAGGGCTCTGCCTGGTAGAACTGGCGCAGGGTCATCTGCCAGGAGGCTGTGTGCACCGTCACCTGGGCTGGGGGCTGGCTGTCCTTGGCCTCCGTGTGGCCAGTCCCAAGGGGGGCGTCCTGAGCTCCATTATCTCACCCCCACCCCACCCTCCCTGGGAACCAGCAGCAGCTTTGGGCTCAGTGTCCTGGAAGTGCGGGCCTGACCTGCCTGCAAGGCCTGGGTCTCCCCGAGGTGCGCAGGGCTCTCTTCCGTCAGCTTCCCGCAGCATGCCAAGGGTACCGGGGTCTCCGCGCCTGACCTGTCTCCTGGGCGTCTCCCAGACGCAGAAGGATACCTGGGACACCCAGGTTGTCACCCAGGAAGTTGGGACGGCCGTGAGGACATGGAGCTTGGTAGTGAAACACGTCCAGGCAGCGGGCTGGCTGTTCATCTGAAAGCGCGGGCCCAGCACACACGCCCTTTCACTAGAGGCTGCTTGGCGCCCAGTGTCCGTCCCAGGCCCAGCAGAGGGGCTGGGAAGTGTTCCTCAAACACGTGTAGAAATAAAGTGCCAAGACCAGCCACCAACTTCATGTGGAACTGGGCACGAGAGTCAGGGAGGGACGGGGATGGGGTCTCCCCGGCTCCCAGCTCCCCCAGCAGAGCAGATGCGGTGTGACGTGGTTACACATGTTTCAGAGCAGCTATTGCTGCCGTGGTCCAATGTCAAGATTGACCGACTGTACGGTGTGCAGTGACCACACAGATGACGGAAAGATCTGGGACAAGCGTGTCCAACCTGAGGCCCAGGGCAGCTTTGAATGTGGCCTGACACAAAGTTGTAAACTTTCTTAAACATGAGATATTTCGCGATTTTTTAAAGCTCATCAGCTAATCTTCGCGTATCGTATGTGAGGCCCAAGACAATTCTTCCAACGTGGCCCAGGGAAGCCAGAAGGTTGGACACCCCTGAGCTGGGAGAAAAACCCACCCAGAAGGGCCCCGTTGTCCTGCAGGGTCACCACTCTGTGAGGCAGGGGACAGGGAGGGGGAGAGGCCATCCGAGCGGCCGTGGCCAGAGCAGAGCCCACCTCGCCCAGAGCCCCCGAGTCAGGTCCACGGCACACGGGCAGGGAGGCCGGCACCTGGGGTCTGGCCGGATGCCATGGCCCCGTCCCCAGCGTGGCTCCCGCACAGATGCACACACTGGACGCACACAGTGGAAAAGACAACCACAAACCACCCCCTTACTCCGCACACTTGGTGACAAAGACAGATGGGCCACGTGGGGGCAGCACAGTGCCAGTGCCGCCTCCCTGAATCTGTACCCTCGGAGTTCCATGGGGACCCGTGAGACAAGAGACAGGCGGGAGGCGTGTCTCCCAGGGGCCCTGACCCCCCTCAGCTGCCTTCTGGTCACCTGCAGAACCCGTCCCGCCATCCATCCGGCTGGACTTCCAGCTGCCGGACCGGCCATTCGTAAATTGCAGTCGCCTGCACTTGGCTCACGGGCTTGATGCTTTGCAAACGCGGTTTTAAGTTCACAATAACTGTGTACATGACGCTGCCCCCATTTTTTGGATGCAGAGAACGAGGCCGAGTCACAGCCCCGGCCTGACTCCCAGCCAAGCCAGACCCGGACGCTGGCGACTGCTCTGGACCCGGCGGCGCACGGGAGGAAGGGAGGGAAGGAGGAAATTGAGCTCCAGTTCCAGTCTTCATCGGCCACAAACAGCCCTCGTCACTGCTACATGGAACAAATGTAAGTGCTCATGAAAACGATCCGTGAAATTGTTTTTTAACATGGAGGTTGAAATAATGGTCCGAGCACCACCCCCCCACCCAATGTCCGAGATGCAGGCGGCTCTCCCTTCACTCCGTGGGCAGCAGGGTGGTCACTCGGGTCCCACGACCCCAAATAGGACCCCCAGCACCTCCCAGGGTTGGGCGTGTCCCAGGCCCCTCGCGCGCTCACACCCACGCTGAGCTCCAGCCTAACACGGAGCCCTTGCCCTTGCTCACGCTCCGTGCCTCCCACACCGCGTGCAGCAGCTGCCATGAGTCTCCCCAGCACAGCGCTTGGCACCTGTGACGCGGGCTCATGGGTAGGTTGGGCGTGAAAGCTAAAGGCCCTCGTGTTTTGTCAGGACGTCTGGGGTGGCCTGCTGCTCTCGGCATGGCTGCACCCTGGCCGCTTCTTGGGGGCATCTGCTCCAGGCAGCCGGAATTGGCCGGAGACATTTAGGTTGCAAACACCCCCGCTGCTTTGTAAAGTTCACGTGCAGCCAATGCCGTCTAGTGGGAACAGAGCGGAGCAGACAGGTCTCAGGCTCCAGCACCTGCCGTTTAGCACGCGGGGCTCCGTGTTTTCACGACATGTCCTGACAACATGTGACTCTGTGTCCCCATGGAGTGTCCCGATGCACATGGGGCTCCGTGTCCCCATGCGCATGTTCACACACTCAGGGCTCCGTGTCCCCACGATTCGTCCCGATGCACATGGGGCTCCGTGTCCCCATGACACATCTTCACACACTCGGGACTCCATGTCCCCATGACGCATCCTGACGCACACGGGGCTCCGTGTCCCGAGCTGAGAGCTGCTAGCGTGCACTCCAAACTCGGCCAGGTACAAATGCAGGAGCAGAGACAGCCTGGTCCCCTCCCCGTCCCCCCCCCGAGGGCCACAGCACTGCCTTCAGGCCCTGTGTGCCCAGCACCACGGCCCATGGGCCCCGTGTGGCCTCCCGACGGGTGTCAGCGGGATACAAGGGCAACACAGCCCACAGCCATCTGGCCCCGCCACCTCTCCGCGATCGCTCCCGGCCCCCCACGTTCTCGTCTGGTCCCCCTACCGCCCCTTGCGGCCCAGCTGCCGGCACTTACGGGACAGGGCGTGGGTGCCCTTGGGCAGGTACTCCAGCAGCAGGGAGCTGTCGTCCCCCAGCACGTCGGCCTTGAGGGCCAGCAGGCTGTTCTTGCTCATGAGCGCCGCCCGCAGGTTGGCCACAGCGGTGGCCTGCTGCAGCACGTCGTCCTTGTCAGGGGTGAGGGGCGGGCCCAGGAGGCCCTCGTCCACGTGGGCATAGAGCTCCGCCCGCTCCCCCCGGCTGTCGGAGCCGCCGGCCTCGGGGACGGTCAGGTCCACGTCTGGGGAGGACACAGAACGTGAGGTCACTTCAAGGTGCGCCAAGCAGCAAAGAGATGAATTCAGGAGGAGCCGGCGAAGGGCCTCCGACCACCCACCCGGCTGCCTGAGGCCGAACCCCACCCTGCGGGCCGAGGTCGCTGTCATGGCCCGGACACCGAGAAGTCACAGCTGAGGCCTCACAGGGGCCCAACTCCACACGACGGGGCTCCCCCCCCCCAAGAGGCAAAGACCCACTCGGGCCCCAGGCTGAGGATCAGTGACCACGTCTAATGCACACGAACACCCATAACGTCTACGTCGGGGAGACACAGGGCCCCCCCTGTTCCCTGTGTCCTGAGGGGCAGCCAGGCGGACAGGAGGAGACGTCACCAGCCTCGCACCTTCCACCTACCAGTTCCTGCTTTAACCCCAGCGACTGGTCCAGGGGCCTGAGCCCTCTGCCCCCCCCAGCAGGTGGGGGGGTGAATGGGTGGCCAGGACCCAGGAGGCAGCTCCACGGTGTCCTGGTACCAACCGGCCTCGGCTCAGCACCAGCCCTCCCCACTCCCCCCAGCTACAGAGCTGCGTCTATGGAACCTCTCAGGGCCGTGCGGGGGCGGCAGGCTCACGCCTGGTCTCTTCCCTGCCGTCTCTGACTGGCTCAGCTGCCCCTGGGACCACACACACGGGGACGGTGCACCAGCAGGGAGGTCACTGAACCCGCGACGCGCCTGCCCCCGGCCCCCGGGCTGCCCTACGCAGGCGTGTGCTCCAGGCACACGGCGCCCGGAGAAGCTACAAGTTCGGAAACCAGTTGGTCTTTTGCTCAGGAAAAAAAAAATCACTCCAAATGCTGACAGGCCCCAGAATCACCACAAGCCGGGCTGAGGACACAGTTCAGGGCGGCCCTGGCTGTGGGGCTGGACATCCCAAACGACGGGCGGGGACCACGTGACATGTCCTCTGAGGACAGACCACGTTTTCTACCAGCAGGACGAGAATGAAACACACGACCTTCTCTACGATGCGACGCGTCAAGTCATTAACGAAAACAAGCCGACCTCCACGGGGAACCCCGTGTGCGCTTCCACGCGCCCCACCCCGGGGCCGGGGCCACGAGGCGGGCAGAAGCCGTCCTCGGAATCATCTCCCAGGAGAGCCTCACCGTTGCCTTGGTAACCCGAGGGATTTAAGACATTCACAAAAGTACACAGCCACAATCACTTGTTGGATTCTAAAAACACCTTCTGCTCGGCTGCTGCATTTAAACCGTCAAACCCCCCACAGCTTAACATGTCGATGGACTCACGAGTGATGGGTGGGTCGTGGCCAGAGGCAGGGGGGCCGCCGCGCTGACCGGCATGGTCTGCGGATGCTAAGAACCACCAGTGTGAGGTGTGGACAGAGACTCGGCAGTCCCGGTGCCACCGGCCGCCAGCAGGGGGCAGGGGCCCCATTGGCTCAGACACGAGACTCCTGCCTTAGTTCAGTGACAGCCCAGCGGTGCTGGGGGCCGCCCCTCGGCGTCATTTGCAATGTAAGGTGACATTTGTGGTTGTCACAACTGGGGTGGGGGGGTAGAAGCCGGGATGCAGCTAATGTGCCGCAGGCCTCAGGGCTGGCCCTCCGCAGCACCTGCAGCCAGGGGTCCCGCCCGGTGCTCAGGGCTGGGAACAGTGACAGCCAGACGGAGAATGCAGGACACACTCTACAGCGTGTCTGGGGGCCACCCGATGCTTGTTACGGATACGGAGCTTCAGTTTGGGAAAAATTCTGGAGTTTTAGAAACAGATCCTAACAATGGCTGCATAACAGCGAATGTATTTAACGCCACTGAATTACATACTTCAAAGTGGCTAAAAGGGTCAGTGACGTTCATGGCAGGCGCCGATCGTAACAATAATAGAAGTTACAGTGTTTGGGGGCTGGGGGCGGGGGCCTGGGCAGTACTCCGCCTGCTAAGGAGAGCAGGACTGGGGCTCACCCAGGGACCCCAGGAAGCCTTCCAGGCAGGGGGAGCTGGTGTCCCCCAGCACACGGCCCTTCGCATTTGTGGGATTTCCCAGGGCAGTTGGCCGCCTCCTGTCCACCTGCGTCCGCTCACTTGGCTGATTTCTAACCTTTCGAGAGGGGCCCCCCATGGTGGGCACTTGCTCAGAAGCCGCTTCCTTCCTGATCTGGACCCCAACCTGCAACCGCGGCCCTCGCTTGCCCAGGGTGCTTGCTGCCCTGTCCGCCCCTCAGAAGGGCTCGGGGCAGCCGTAACGGTGTGCTCAGCACCGGGACTGGCCCTGGCGTTTAGTGAGCAGTTCATGTATTTGCTAGTCTGGGAGACAGTGTCCTCCACAGCGTGACAGCCAGCTCAACACCACTGAGCTGGGAGCCCAGGAACCTCAGCATCATACCGGGGGCCAGAGAGGCCCTCACATTGTGCACAAACGCCCAGTGGCTGCAAGAAAACCCCACGTCAGTGAGTTGGAGCTGCCGGGAGCAACTGCTGGCAGACAGGATGTGACCCTCACGGTGCAGGGGGCTCGGTGGCCACAGCTCCTCAAGTCCCCAGGTCAAGGCAGACTTTTTAGTGAGGATGAAACACGTGCACACGATGTGTGTTGTTCGATGTTCACAATGCCGGATGGGAAACCCCGACAGGAAGGCCAATCGATGGCGAGAGGTGTGCCCTCCTGCCAGCCTGTCACCTCATTTCACGCACGGTTGTCTTTTGAAAATGTTAACGTTTAAATCGTTTAAACCTACGTTCCCAGGCCAGTGCTTCGGAAAGGCTCCTGATACAAGGGACAAGCCACCCTCACGCCCCTCATGCTGGGGGCTCCTTCCACGTGCCCCCCACTCGCCCAGGTCCTGACCCCTCGGCTACAGACAAGCCCCACCCAGGCAGCCTGTGTGTGTCGGTGACACCGGTGCTGGGCTGGCCCTCGGGGGGCTGAGCTGTGAGCCCTAAAACGTCCCTCCGTCTACCCAACGCGTGGCCGTGCCCCGCCCGGAACCCGCCTGAGGCTTACTTGCGTCTCGGCTGCTGAACGGCCACCCGGACGTCGGGAGGAAGGTCGGCACGGGGGACGTGGCCCGGCTGTGGTCTTCCACCTGCTGCGTGATGTGCCGCACGGTCTCCTTGTTCTTGCGGTTCTTCCTGCGGCCCGTGGGCTGCCAGCCGACCCCGGCAGCCTGATCGGAGAAGGCGTGGCGGGCGGCAGCATCCCCGGGGGCGGGCAGCTCGCTGCCCCCGTAGTGCGGCGGTGACACCTGCTCCTCCTTGACACGCAAACACCCGTAGCCGCCGGCGTCCGGCCACAGCGCCTGCGGGACCACGTCGTCAGCGCCCTCGGCCTTGGGCTCCTGGTCCTCTTTGCCGCAGCTGCTGCCTCCCTCGTGGCAGCTGGCGATGGCCGAGTCCCCCGAGGAGTCGGTGGGGCTGGTGTGCTGGGCCAGCCACGGGGAGATGCTCCTCCCGGCCATCACGGCCGAGATGAGCGCGTCCGGGCCGCTGCCGGGTGGGCCACCCACCTCCAGCTCCGCCAGCTCGTCGGGGGCGTCGGGCTTGATGCTGATGTCCAGCGCGGCCTTGATGAAGTCGTGACATGCCTGCACGATGTCCGTCATCTGCAGGAAGCTGGCCGCCGACATCACCTCGATGACGTTGCGGCTGGTCAGCGCCAGGTGCGCCGAGTACATGAAGTCGATGATGGCCTTGAAGCCCTGGGCCGTGACGATGTCCAGGTGGGTGACGGTGGCCTGGCCGGACGCCTTCTGCACCTGGCAGTACAGCGTCTTGAAGTAGCGGCTGCTGCCCAGCAGCACGTTCTTGTGCGCCTTGAAGACCTTGCCCTCGACCACCACGCACGCATCACACAGCACGCCGTGCTGCCGCTGCTGGTCTAGCTCCCGCAGCAGCCGCCGGTAGTGCCCCGGGATCTCCATGTCGTCCTGCCGGTCATGCATCGGGAAGCTGCGCCGCCACGTCCCCTATGGCCTCTGCAGGCGAGAACCGGACCGTTACGCGGAGCGGACGCGGCGTGCCAGGCGGGGGACGCGCCTCCCACCGCGGAGCCCCCCGCGGACACAGTGACCAGGACGCGCCTCCCCACGCGGCGCCCCCCAGGGACACAGTGACCAGGATGCGCCTCCCCACGCGGCCGAGCAGAGCCCCATGCACAGCGGACCCTCAGGGCAAAGGGCAGATGCTCCAGAAACAAGAACACCCATAGGTCGCACAAGCGGCTTCCTGACCCAAAAGGAGAGTCCAGGTCACGTGACCCATGTGCTCACCTCTCACCCTAGAAGGAACGCCCCCCCCAAAGGCAACAAAAGGGACAGAAAGCAGCCGTCACCGCTGTCACCTGACAACAAACCAGACGGCAGCCCAGGCGGCTCCACAGGGAGGCCCCCTGCGGGGCGGCACGTGGGCCACAAGGGGCAGGCGGCCCCTGGCGAAGTCCTCGCATAATGAGCCCCCCCAGGCTGACGCGCTGCGCAAGCCCCTCTGCCCTGAGCCGCGCGTGAGACCCGGACAAGCTCATGGGAGTTCCGCTGCCCAGGACAACCAGGCCCAAAGACGCAGGCGCAGAACGGGGGTGCCAGGGAGCTTGAGCGAATAGGGGTGACCTCTTCCTTCCCCACCCCCCACACCAAGAAATCCCCCTGGGCCAACTTCCCACCTGTAGGCGGAAGCCGGCAGAGGGGAAGCTCACAGAGCTGCCCTCGGGTGGAGGAGTGGGCGGCCCCCCAGGGAACCCCACAGCCGGGCCCCAGGCTCCCAGCTGGTTACAAGTCTCTCACGGGCCCCACCCCTGGACTCAGCTCCATTGTGACTGTCCAGGCTCCGGGGCTCTCAGTTCTGTGGCCAAGGAGGCCGGTGGGTAGTGGTGTGGGGGCTGCAGTCCCGGGGCCGGGCTGCACCGGCTGGTGGGGGGTGTTCTGAGGTCTGACACCTCGGTCAGTCCCAGGCCAGGGCCAGCGTGGGAGGGGCCGCCCGAGGCTGAGCCCTAAGCCTGCCCCCCGCCCCCACGCCTGACTGCTGTGCCCCCAGTGGGAAGTGGCCCCACCCAAACGCCCACAGCACCCTGGTGCTGAGCTGCCGTCACACAGCTGGGCCCTTGGGGGGGCCTATGAGGTCAGGCGGGGGTGTCCTCAGAGCGGCCAAGGCCTCTGTGCTGAGGTGTCACGGGCTGGGCGAGACCCTGGAATCCGCTCTTGCAGTGAGAATTCTCTTGGTGGAGGCGCCAGGCCGAGTGGCCAGTGGTGGTTGGGAAGGGGGTACCTGCAGCCCCCCCCCAGCCCCCCCTAGCCATCAGCCATGGTCAGGGGCGGAGCCCTGAGGGAGGAAGTGACACAGAGCTGGCAGCAGGCGCCCAGGTCCCCATGGAGGTGCGGAACCGAAAGGGGCCTCAGCCCGAGGGGCAGGGCCGGGGTGCGGCCATCAGGGCTGGAAGGTCACGCTGTTCAGCCACCAGAGAAAACGGAGGCAGCACGCGCCCCATCTCCCCACGAGGGCGTGTTCTCCGGGTCAGGCGCTCGCTTCAGACTTCACGGCGTAGCCACGAACGGTAACAACACGGAGCGTAAAACGGGCTCGTGAAGGGATCGCTCGTGGCCGGTGTGCTGACCTGGGGCCTGTGATGCACACGCGTTGGAGCCAGAAGGAGCGTCCACACGGCCCAGTCAGAGCGCATCGGGCGGGACACCGGGGTGGACACAATTGCGCTCTCGCGGCGAGAACCACCGAGCGTTTCCCCACGAGCCGTGCTTCCCTGGTGGCCTCGGCGATGTCCCCAGTTGGTGAGGACGGTGCGCACGTCCGGGGGCTTCAGACACGGTCACCGTCTCCAGCTCCGGGCGGCCCCGGGTCCCCATGTGCCTGTGTGTACAGCTCCCCTCTGTAGCAACAGCAGTGACGTGGGACCAGGAGCCCCCGCGGTGACCTCACCTTAACTACGTCTGCAAGGGCCAAGTGAGGTCACAGGCTGAAGTCCTGGGGGTTGGGACTTCAACACGTGAATTTGGGGGACACCATCCAACCCACCAGGAATGTCAGCAGATGAGCTCAGGGCTGCAGTCGAGCCCGAGTGTTTCCGCACAAACGGTCCTGGTGACAGTACTGAGGTGTCGCGCACAAGCACCGAAAACGCTCTCGTTTAGCCTGGGGCCCACGAGTCTGCTCTCCCTGTGAAGCCACCAGGTACAGGTGACCATCCCCGGAGCCCTGGGTACCCTGTCAGTCCCCAGCCCAGGCCACCACTGCCCGGCTGCGCCTCCTCTCGGGACGAGCCTCGTCCTCGTTTCCAGGGTTGGGGCTGGTGGGCTCTCCCTCGGCCGCTGCCCCACGGCACAGTTGCTGGGATTCGTTCCCGCGTGCGAGTGTGCACACGTGTGTGAGGGCACGTGTGCCCCTCCCTGCCAAGCGTGTCCTGCTGGTGAGTGAACCTGTTTGCTCACCTGTTGAGGTGCATTTGAGCTGTTTCCAGACTCTGCCGTGCGTAGCGCCGCTGTGAATGCGGGCGTGTGGTCCCGGCGTGGGGAGGGGGCCTGGGGCCGGAACTGTCCTGTGTGGTGGCTGTTGGTGTTTGTACAACCAGCGAAGACACTGCGAAGCCGTCTCCTCGAGTCTCCGGCAACGAGCGCGGGTCCCGGCCGCTCGCACCCTCTCACACAGCGGCGTGGTCGCCCACTGCGTCCGATGGCAGCAGGAGGCCCCGTCCAATGGTTTCATCTGCGTTTCCCTGAGGGCTGATGACCGAGAGCATCTGCCCACATCCGCCACTAGTTCATCTCCTCTGCGACACAGGCATGAGCTCCACATGTGGCCCATTGAAAACAAACTTGGCGAAGGGCTGTCCTTAGAGCTGTAGGGTGAGCCGGGCTCAGACATCGCCAGGAGGCTGCATGGCCACCGGTGACCAGGCTCAGACGGTGGCTCGGTCCTGTCACGAAAGGTGTCTGGCTTCCGACTGAAGACATTTGTCTGTTCCGTTACGTGTTTAAGGAACTTTTTCAATAAGTCCTAAGCTAAGCCCAGCCAATCTGAGGAGGAGCAGGTGGGACGTCGGACGTAAAGCGGGTTCGAGGCCGGGGGACCCGTTAACCAAGACAGAAAACAACGGCTCCGTCCTGCTTCTATCGACGTCCGGTCGGCCTGCTTTGGGAGAGGCTCGCACACCCTGTGACGCGTTCCACACTCATGAGTGTGACCTGGTAACTGGCTGGGGGGCCCCGGTGCTGGCACAGACTGAGCTTGTGTGGATGTGACAGGGACATGGGGTGTGAACTGCCTCCATCATTGTACTTTTTTGAAAGATTTATTTTGTTTTTGACAGAGACAGAGAGAGACAGAGAGAAGGGAGAGGGCCCAGAGCCGTCTCCATAGTTGTCCGTCATCAGTTTTTGACATGCTTTCATTCCACACAGGTGGGCAGGGGCCACGCAGGGCGGGAACCAGGCTGGGGGCCTCCCGCATGGGAAGCTCACCCCAGGTCAGCATATGGGTCCACACAGGCCGGGGCCGGGATTGGATCCCCGGTCCCCAGGGCTGCAAAGCGAGTGCCGAGGTCAGGGGACTGGGGTGTGGAGGGGACGGCCTGCAGCCTCGAGAGAGGGTTTCCAGCACTCTACTCGTAGCAGGCGGGCAACTGAAGCAGCCCGGTGGCACCAGGGGCAGCTGTGTCCGGGGGACAGGAGACTCACAGATGTCGTGACCATCCGCCATCACTCAGCCGACGTCGGGGTGAAATATGTGACGTCAGAGGCAAGAGGCCGTGAGCTGGGCACAGGGACATGAGCCCCAGACTCGGGGACCACTGTGGCAGGTGCCGACACCAGGTGTAGGGACACGAGGAGTGACGGTTTCTGGAATTCTCTAGTCCCTCTGACACAGTAGCCAGGAGGGCGCTGCTAGCACGTGGTGCCGGCAAAGCGAGGGCGGCTCAGCCTTCCTCAGCGCCGGGCACAAAGTGGGTCTCCTCAGCTCCCGGAGGCCAGCACGAGACCTCCGGGTGAGCAGAAAGCCGGAGAGCCGTCCCGCTGCCCCAGAAACGCAGACCACAGGGACACGGCGGCCCAATTTCCCTTAATTTGAAAAGACCCACGTTAGGACGATGTCAGAACGTTCACTCCGTTCAGATTTAATTTGGATCAGCATGTTTGTAAACAAGACGGTGTCACGTCAGCATCCTTCCTGCAGGGTCTTGGAGCGGTTCCCCCGGGTTCACCTCAGCCTTTCGATGCTCACGTGTGATCGAGCAGCCCGGGGGCCAGGGGTCACCCTGACCCGGGGCAACTGAGGGGGGACCTGAACAATCAGCCGGCCAGGAGCTGCGGGAAGCGAACAGGAACCGAGACCCGGCACAGGAACAACGTACTTCCAAACCCGAACAGAAAGTTATCTCATCGACTGAAAACAAAACTCTTCCATCTGTGATGTCAATGAGGCGCTGTCCTGAGGCTGGCGCCCGGGAAAGGCTGAATTGGGGGTTTCTGAACGGCCGGGAATGAGCGCATCCCACCGCGCCCGAGCGAGAACCTCACAGTGACCCCCCACCCCTGCTTCCCTTCAGTGAAGGATGTGAAAATAACGGCTACCTTGTCAGGGGACACAGAGTGAGTTCCTCCTTAAGCCTCAGTAACCTCTGCCTGCGTGCACCTCTCACTCGCTCAACTCTTTCTGAATAACAAGATGTTCCGAAGTTTCAGTCCAAGGTATCTGAACCGATCGTGAACTACACCCAGTGGAAGGGTTCTGCTTTGATAAAACACTACTTTTACCTCCTTATTCACGTGAGAATAAAACCTATACATTTCTTTCTGACGAACAAACCACTTCCCACTCCCGTAGAGTGGAAAATACTGGCAATGCGCCCACCAGCAACAGAGTGAATCCACGAGTTTGCTACCAAAGGGGAAGCTGCCTTTGAAAATAAGCCCAATATGAGAGATTCTACAACTGATGCACCGACAACGCACGCGAGTGCTCGTGCACAGGTGTCTGCGCCCAGCCTGTCGCCAGGGTAGCATTTCTTTAAACAACGCTGATAACAGCCTCGCCGCCCACGCGTCCTCGCAGAGAGGAAATTCTCTGAGAATCTCAGTCAAACTTTCTTTTGTTTATATTTCCTCAGTGTCAGAAAATAGCTGCTCTTCGCCCCATTTGGTTTCTAACCAGACTCGTAGTCCGGCCCTATTGTGCGCGGTCCGTTAACACTGCGAGTAAGGGACGTGCTGGCGGGGCCGGGCGCCCCGTCCCCCGCGGGCCGTGGCAGCGGCTCCCCGTGTGCCGCGGGGGCTGGGTTGTCACATCGCGGCTCGTGCGCCCACCGAACTGACATGTCTATTTACAGAGAAACAAAGACGCGCTCGCCGCGGACCCCGCTCCCTGCGCGCCCGGTCCGCCCCGCGCGCCCCGGCCCCGCCGCGCGCCCCGGCCCCGCCGCGCGCCCCGGTTCCGTCGGCAGTTAGAACAGAGACGAGGCCCCTGCCAGGCTCCCGGGGGAGACAGTGACCCCCAGAGCCGGGCAGGGCGCGGGGACCCGCCCGCACCCACCTCCCGCAGTTCCGACTCTTGGCAAACTCGGCGCCGGCGGGTCCGGGCGCGGCGGGGCGGCGGGGGGCGCGCGGGCGGCGGGGCGGGGGGCGCGGGACGCCCCCGGGGCCGCCTCCCGGGGCCGGGCGTTGACGCAGCAGAAATTACCAGCCGGAAAATTCCCCTCGCGGAGGTGACGGGGGAGGGACCGCGGCGGCCGCCGCAGGAGGAGCCGAGGGCGAGGGGCGAGGGGCGCGGGGCAGCCCCGCCGCCGCCGCCGCCGCCGCGAGCAGCCCCGCGGGAACCCCGCGCCCGCCGCGCCCCGCGTCCCCCCGGCTCGGGGACCCGGCCAAGCCCGGGCGGGGTCGCCGCCGCCGCCGCCGCCCCCGGAGCCGCGGTCGGAGCGCGCCGATCGCCGCCGGGAGGGCGCCCCCGCGGGGCGGGGCGGGCGCGGGGCGGCGGGGACGCGCCCTCCCGGCTCGGACCCCACCCCGCCCGGCCCGGCCGCGCGGACAATGAGCCGGCGCCGCTTACCTGTGACCCCATGGGGCGCGGGCGAGGGCGGGCGCCGCGGCCGCCGGACCGGAGCCGGGGATCGCGGCCGCTGAGGCCGCCGCCGCCGCCGGGCGATCGCTGCGTCCGGGCGGGTCCGAGATGCTCGCTCGCCGGGGCTGCTCCGTCCGTCGGTCCGTCCGTCCGTCCGTCAGGCCAGCGCGCGCCCCCGCGCCCGCTCCAGCCCCGCGGCCCCCGCCGCCCGCGCGCGCGCCCCGCCCGCGGACCCCGACCCCGCCCCCGGCGCGCGCTCGCCGCCGCTGATTGGCCCGCCCCGCGCCCCGGGTCCCGCCCCGCGCCCCTGGCCCCGCCCCCGCCGGCCAGGCCGCGCGCCCCGCCCCTCGCGCAGCCCCAGGCTCCGCGCCCTGGGGGGGGAGGGGGCGCCGCAGGGGTCGGTCGTTCCCCGCCCCCCCCTCACGGGCGGCCGGACAGCGGAAGTGCGGCCCGGCGCGCGCTGGGCATTGTGGGAAGCCCCCTCCCCTGGGCGCGCGGGCGCGGGGGCGGCGCGGCGGGGGGTCCCACAGGCACCGCGGCCGGAAGACCCCCCCCTCCCATGGGAGACGCGGCCCCCCGCCCCCGCGCCGCTGCCTCGGGGGCGCGCGGACCCCCACCGACCCCCGGCGGCCCCCGACCCCAGACGCGCGGTCGCGCCGCGTGCGCCTCGCAAACTTCGCGGCCGTGCGGGGGCCGCGCGCTGCGGGACGTGGACGCCGAGCCGTCGGGGGACCTGGGCGCGTCCCCCGGGAGCAGCATGCCCGGGGCGCCGGCCCCGCGACAGCGCCTGCGGCGGGGCTTGGGGTTCGGGCACCTCGGGACGCCCCGCCGCCGCCCCGTCGTCCCGTGGGCGGGTGGTGCCCGCGGCCCCGTGCGCCCCGGCACCCCGCGGGCGGGCAGCGGGCCGAGGCCACCGCGCTCCCCGGGGCCCGGCCCGGCGCGTAGGCGGGCGGGAGGTGAGCCCGGGGCCGGCCAACGAGGAGGCCCCGCAATGCCCCCGGGGGCGGGCGGGCCGCCGTGGCCGCTTCCCGGGGACTTGGGAGGCGGCATTCACCCGCCACGGGGGGGGCGGGGGGGCGGCATTCTCCAGCGATGCGGGGCGCGGCCGTGCCCAGCACCCGCCCCCCGCCCCCGGCCCCCAGCCCCCGGCCCCCGGCCCCCGGCCCCCAGCCCGCATCGCGGTGCCCGCGGGCCCCTCCGCCCCGGCCGCCGCCCCCCGGCCCCCGCCCCCCGCCCCCGCCCCCCGGCCCCCAGCCCCCGGCCCCCAGCCCGCATCGCGGTGCCCGCGGGCCCCTCCGCCCCGGCCGCCCCTCTGGAGGACCCTCTGGTCGTGTCCCTGTTTCTGGAGCCACAGGCCCTAGTCTCCTGGGCCGGGGGCCGTGGGGGCTGGGCACGGCCACCAGCCCCAGGAGGGAGCAGGGCCGCTCGCTGCAGAAGTGACCCACCTGTAGCCTCAGGAAAGGTGGCCGGGGGGCCTCAGGTGGCTTGTGGAGTGGCCCCGGGACCCTGCCTCCCTCGGAGAGAACCCCGGTCTCTCCAAAGATGCCCCCCTCCACGGCACTTGCCACGGAGAACGGCCTCTGTGCAGTCATTGCTCAGGAGGGTCGCCGTGAGGGCCAGGCCTGTGCCTCACCAGGGCCCACTCCTCCTGCCAGCCCGGCTTCCTGTCTTGGTAGAAAGCCCTGCTGACTGGACTGAGGCCCTGGGACTCCCTCTCTCGTCTCCTGCACCCCGATGAGGCAAGGTCACCCCTGAGACCCCGGACCCCATCTTTCCTCTCCAAGAACCAACAGATGGGCAAGCAGCGCAGAGATGAGCTGAGATACCAAAAAAGGCGGAACCAGAGAGCCCTGATCAAGCCGGGCCTGAAGCCCACCCCCTTGCTAGACTGCCATTGTCCTGTTAGCTAATGACACCTTTTACAAAAATTAAAAAAATCAGCCGCTGGGCTCCCAGAACCCACTCCATGCATCTTGTCGTGGGGAGATGCCCCAGGAGCCCCCCATTGCTCCGGGATTGGACCCGCAGTGGGTAAGCCTCAGGCTGGGCTGTAAAGCCCCCTAGGGGACCTCGGGGAAGGTGACCCGCGTTGCACCTCACCGCTGGGGCCTGGCACTGCTTCCTCAGTGAGGGCAGCACCCCCAGAGGTGGTCCTGGGATCCAGGGCGAGGACCCCGGGGGTGGGCTTGGCCTCGTGGTGCTCTGATGCCCCCACCCCCAGGGCACCCAGTGTCCGGAGCCAGTGGGTGGGTGTCTGGGGGGCGGGGCTGCAGGGGACGCAGTGTCAGAGCGTCACGGTGAACCCGACATGCTCGCAGCCCTGCCTCAGCCGGTGGACACGGCAGGTCACACCCGGGCGCTCGGGCCGTGTGCAGGTGAGGACGGCCTGGGGGTCCCACGCAGGAGCACCACCCTCAGCCCCGCAGACCAGCACCAGCACGCGGGGCCGGGGGCCTGCAGGGTGGGGACGGGCCCAGGGCCGGGGTCACAGCTGCACTGCTGGTGACGGCACCCCAGAGCCTCTGCCCCACCCCCACCCGCAGACCCCAGGCCCCCGAAGAGCCAGCTCTGTTCCGTGAACGGCGAGGCCGGCAGGACTCCCAGGAGTTTCTGGTACAGCCCTTCGCACCCTCAGCCCTGCAGCCCCACTGTGGCTGGGGGGGGGGGTGTGTGGGACGCAGCCAGGTCCTCGGGTGCCACCAGGAGAGCAGGGACCTGCTGCCTCCCGGTTCTTGTCCTGTGAGGCGCAGCCTGGGCAGATCTTTGGGTCAGAGGGTGAGAGGAACACAGTTATCCCTCCACCGCTGCCCCCCCAGGCCCCCCCCAGGGCCTTCGCCACCGCACCCCACCTGCCCCCACCCCCCACTGGGTTCTCTCCCACAGCCACTGGTCAGGGAACCTGCCCGATGACGCTGCAGCCGTCCCCATGACAACCGTCCTGGGGGTCCTGCCCCCTTCCCGGCGCTGCCGAGAAGCTGCGGGCTCCAAGACCCTGCTGGAAGCCCCCTCGGGGGGAGGAAGCCCCCGGGGGGAGGGAGGCCCAGGGCAGGGTGGACAGGAGCTGCCCTGTGCCCATCACTGGGTCCTGGGCTGCAGGGGAGCCCCACCCAGAGGCGGCTGCCAGCTCCGCCGCCCTCCTGCTGGGGCCTCCCCGAGACCACCCTCCGGAGCCGCTCAGGGCCAGGGGCTACCTGCCAACGCCCTGGCGGCCCCACCCCGGCTGTCCCCGGGGCCTGCGCCCCTGCCAAGCCCCAACTGCCGCTCCAGCTGCCACTGCCAACTGTCGCCCCGACTCCATTCCAAGCGCTCACCCCCAACCGTCCTTCCAAAATGCCACGGCCAACTGCCAGCCCCTTCCTTCCTGAGCCCGGGCTCCCACCACCACCCCCAGGCCGGGAACCACAGCCCTGCATTCCAGCCCTGCCCTGTGTGCCCAGAAGGGGCTGCGCTGGGGGGCAGGGGCAGAAAGCCAGCAAAGGGGATGCGTGCGGGCTGAGGCCAGCAGGCAGGGGGAGGGCAGATGCAGGGGGAGGGGGAGGGCTGATGCAGGGGGAGGGGGAGGGCTGAGGGGCTGCGGGCCAAGGCCAGGGGGTGGGCAGAGCAGGGCCAGCTGTTCGGCCATGGCAGCACCGGGTGGGCCGGCGGCCCAGCTGTGGGGCTGTGGGTGGGGCTGGGGTGCATCCTCTGAGGGTCTGGAAACAGGTCACCCTGGCCCCCACCCTTCGCCGGGCGGGGCAGGGGGTAGCCCGGGCCTTTGCCTCCCCCCACCCCCCTGAGGGGCCCTCAGCTTTCCACAGCCCCCCGGTGGGCCCTGCCCCCGGGTCTGTGTTAGGACCCCGGTCTCCTCCCTGGGTCCTGCCTTCCCCTTGCCGCCTGCCCGGCCTCCACACCCCTCCCTTTCCCTGTTCACCCCGTGGTCCCGCCCTCCCCACACGGGCGCTGGCAGCCCCCGGGCGCAACGCAGGGCCCGCCACCGATCCGCCCTGGCCCCCGCCTGGCAGTGCCCGTTGCAGGTGCGCGCCGGGGGCTGTAATTCCATCTGAGGCGGGTCCCGGAGCCCAGGGCCAGCCGGCCGGCGTGGGCGCAGGGCCCGGGCTCGCGTTGCAGGCTGATGGCTGCAGATTAGCCGCGGCAGGTGAGAGGGACACCGGCCATCCCCAGTGTCATGTCCAGGAGCTGCCGGGCCCCGGGCCCTGGGGCGGGGGCTGGGGGCACCCACAGAGCCTGGCCAGCGCTGATCCTGGGCAGAAAGGGGAGACAGGGCCCGTCGGCTGAGTCTCCAGTGTCCCTGCCCCCTCCTGTGCTCGGGGCTGGGGGGACAGTGAGTGCGGCCCCCAGAGGTCTGTACGGGAAGGTCTCGGGGTCCCCCGGTGAGTATAGGGGGGCCCTGCCAGCCTGTGGTCTCGGCCTCCTTCACTCCTTTGGCAGCTCTCCTGGAGCACACGGAGCCCACCATGTGGCAGGGACCCTCCAAGTAGGATCATGGGAGCCGGCGGGTGACGTCCAGCAGCAGACGGACCTGCCGGAACCAGAGCTGTGGCGGGAGATGCAGGACGGGGGTCCCAGATGAGGCCCCGCCTGCTGGCGGGGAGGTGTCAGGGCTGGGACCTGAGACGGGCCGGGGGCTGGATTATTGCACCTGGAGAGGCCCAGCCCTGAGGCGCGTCCATGTGAACACCAGCCACGTGCAGGGACGGGACAGGATGTGAGCGCCCGGCCCTCGGCCTGTCACCCGGCCCCGCTGGGCTGAGAGGGCTCCTCTCCCAAGCTCAGTACCCCGACCTGCTCCCGAGAAGCGGCACCGGACAAGTGCAAGCAGGGGGGCGCTCTCCACAGCCCCTGATGGGCCCTCCCCGCTGGCCAGGCCGACAGATGGGGGACCCCCTGGGCCGCAGGCACCGTGGGGACTGCAGCGGGGTGTCCTGGGTGGGACCTGAAGCAGAGGGACAGTGATGGGAACCTGGTAACGTCAGATAGAGCCCGGCCGGCAGCTGAGGCGATGTCCCCCTGTGGGCTGCTCAGTGTGGACAGACGCGCGCTGAGGACACGAGCGGACACCAGGAGGGTACAGGAGCCCCGCACTTGGCAGCGGTCACAGCCGGTTATCCCAAAACAAAAGGCTCGTTTTTATTTTATTAAGATTTATTTTATTGTTTGAGAGAGAGAAGGGGGAGGCCCAGAGCAGCCTCCACATTGTACATCATTAGCTGTGACGTGGTTCCGTTCCACACAGGCGGACGTGGGGCCGTGCGGGGCGGGAACTGACGTGGGGGCCTCAGCTCAGCACATGGGTTTGCAGGGGCCAGGCCGGGACTCAGGGCCGGGACCACGAGTCCTCAGGACGAGCTCTCTGGCCTCCCTGCAGAAGGCTTATTTTTAAACAAAAAATTTAAGACCCACCGTTCCATTGATCAGAACGTCCTGGGCCTCGGTACTTGGGAGCCCGACGGCGGCTCCGAAGGCTCCGGGTGGTCTGAGCTGCACACCCTCAGGGACGGGCCGGCCACAGAGGCGCCCGATGCCCGGCAAGCTCTCCTGACCCAGCTGATGGGCAGCCCCTGCCCCGTGTCCCCACCGGATGCCCTCGGTCCTGGCCTCGCGGCCCCCCCCGGTGGGCGTCCGTCCTCCCTGGGAGCCCCTGCTGGCCGGCACCTCCCCCGGGGTCCTGCGTGCCACCGGCCTCGCCGGTCACTAGGCGTGTGCTGCTGCTGGCGTGTCTGTGCGGCTCCATGTTCCTGCTGGTGTGTGTGCACATGTGTAAGTGTGTCCTGCACACCGTGCACGTTCTCCGCTCCTGACTGAAGGAGCCCGTTTCCCCTGCTGGACACGGGGCGCGAGATGATCCTGCCCGAGCCTCAGGGGGGACACGCCGGCGGCCGGGAAGGTGGGGGATGGATGAAGAGAGGGCGGCGCTGGGCTGGGCCGGGCCCAGCAGCGTTCAGAGGCTTGGGCCCCTGTGGGATGGGTGAGCCAGGCTCCCACAGCTGCCAGGCGGGGGCTTCCGGGCTTTTCCGCGGGTGGTAGGCAGAACCTGAGCAGGAGGCAGACGATCTAGGAACGGTTCCCAGAGGCTTAGGGTGCAGAGCCGACATGGTCTGGGAGGAGCACACGTTGATGAGGGGGCCTGGGGGGGCAGTGAGCTGGCTTGGGTCCCCTAGGCCTGCGGCCTCCATCTAGTCACGGTGGGGGTGACCTTGGGGCGCTCCTTGGTCCTGCTCCCCGTGGTTTCAGGTGTCGCCTGGGCCCCCACAGCTGTGCCTGAAGGAAAATGCAGCTTCAGCCACCAGGGTGGGATGAGCTCAGCCCCGGGCTCTGCTCCCCAACCTTGACCCCAGACCCCGACAGCCCCTCCCAGGACGACTCCTCGCCAGGGGTCTGTGCTCTGGGCCTTGTCCTCAGTGCTCCCCTCTCCCAGCAGCTCCGGGCCTGGGGGCGCCACCCTCCCACGCAGCCTGAGGAAAGGGGACGTCTGAGCCGAAATGGAAAGCCCGCTCCTCTGACCGCTGTGGGTGCTCAGGGGGCCCCTCGCCCCTGCCGGCCCGCCTGCTTGATGGGCCCGGCCCCCCGCCCTCACCCCTGCCAGCCGAGCTGGGCCTGTGCTGGTCTCACGATACCCGGACCCTGGGCTTGCGCGCTGGGCTTCAGCCCAGAGGGTTTGCGAGCTGAGTGGATGCCCACGCTGGCCCTCAGCCTCCATCGACTACCATGAAGCTGGTGCCCAGCCTGCCGGTGCCCACACGCCAGCCCTCGCCCCCCAGGGCCCCTGAGCGAGATCACCGGGGGGCGTGTGCCGCCTCTGGGCCCTGTCCTCACTCACGGGTGGGGACACTCAGACCCGAGGGTGGGGGCTGGAGGAGCCGGGGGCCTCGGGGCAGGGGCTACTCTGTCCAGGCGCCCAGCGGCTGGAAGGAGCTAGAAGGAGCAGCCATCCACCTGGTGTGACCACTAGGGTCCCGGGTTCCTCAGGGCCACACGGGGGGCTCTGCTATGGGGGGGGGGCTGCGAGCACCAAGGACCAGGCTCCTCCCCAGGGGGTCCGGGTGAGGTGGTTTTGAGCACTGGAAGCTGGAGGCCCTTATCGGCCACAGGTTTTCCTGAGGAAGGAAGGGCGGGTGTGGACCCGCGGGATGGGCGCCTACTCGGTGCCTGGCTGGGTGGAGGGCGCACACCCACTGCCCATCCTCCTGGGGAGACGGTCACTGCTGGGGGGGGGGCCCAGCCCAAGGTGTAGGTCTGTGAAGCACGAATACACCCCGACGTCTGGGGGCCCAGTCATCTGGGGCTCGAGTGTCCGGGACGGGGTGGGGGGCCCTCCATGGAGTCACGGCAAATCTGAGCATCAGTGGCAAGGATGGTGTCCCTAGTGGTCCTGTCATGGCCTCAGGGGACCTGGGACCCGTTCAAACCACAGTTCTACCACCAGGGCACCACTGGGAGCCTGTTAAAAGCCAGCCTGTGGGTAACGGCCCCTCGGTGCCTGTGACGGCAGAGGCAGCGTGCGTGGCCTGCCGCCCGGGGGACGTGGACTCCAGGCCGAGCGGCTCCCCTGACGGGCTCAGTGCAGACACGTGCGGGACCTGCGGAGCCAACAGGACCGGGTGCTCGCTGTCGGGGTGTGGGCCCCTCCAGGGGCTCACAACGTCCTGGTCTCTCGATGTGGGTGCTGGAGACGAGACAGGCTCGGCTCACGAGACGTCCCTGAGCACACGCTCGAGGTACGTGCCCTTCCCTGTGTGTCTGCGAGACTTCAACCAAAAGTTACAAAAAGTAACCCTGACCCCAAACCCTCCACGGACTCCTCCCTGCGGGAGCTCCGCCCCTGGGCCCCCTGCGGGCCTCCCGCCCACCCACCTCCAGGGGCCGCGCAGGACCGGCTCACGGTGGCCGAGGGACCTGGTGGAGAGGACGTCCTCAGCCTCACGGCCGCCCGGCTACAGCCTGGCCCTAAGGTGCCTGCACAGACCCCAGGTCCCTGCCCCTTCCTCTCCCACAGGCCCCGGGGCTATTTTTAGGCCCTTTTCAGTCAGCTGAGCTGCCTACAGAGAAGGTGCCCTGCGGGGACAGGGGTGGGAGGGTGACAGCTGCCTCCTGGGGTCTCGCTTTCTGGACACAAGAGGAGAAACCGCACTGCACCCCACACGTGCAGACGTACACACGCAGAGACCCAGAGAGCCAGATATGCACCCGGATGAAGAGGCACATGTGAGCACGCGTGTGCACACGCACGCACACTCGTATATGCACCCGCGTGCACACGGGCAGGCGCACACGAGCGTGGATGCACAAAGCAGTGGGGGTGCAAGGAGGACCCTCACGTCCCACTCACAGGCAGATGTGGGGACGGGTGCTCAGCCCACCTGCAGCCACCTCAGGGGCCCTCAGCCCTGACCCCCCGGCTCTCCCCTGGGGTGAACTGGGGCGGGAACTGCACGGACCCACACCTCTTCCCCCTATTCTCACCCCAGAGAGGGACTGGGGGGCAGTTCATGGAGCTGTGGCCTCTGAGCTCACTCAGCCTCTTCCTTTTCCCCTGCTCCCCACTTCCCCTCTCCTCCCCCAACCTTTGTTCTGAGGAGCAGCCACCCCCCACCCTGCCCGGGGGGGACTGCAGTCTGTCCTGGAAGAACCTTCCAGGGGCAGAGGGAGCTGGGAGGGGGGCAGGGACCCCGCGGGAGGGAGCCCGAGGGCACTGACGTCCAAACCCCCTCCACCCTACCCCAGAGGCCCCAGGGATGGAGGAGGGAGGAGGCTGCACTGAGGACAGGACATCCTGTAGGCAGGACACAGGACGCCAGGCCGGAGGTTCCCGGCCCCAGTCAAGGCCACAGGGGGACAAGGTCACCGGGGCCTGGGGCTCATCAGTTCCAAGACCAGCCAGTGACCCCGAGGACCACAGAGCCGGCCCCAGTGACGCCCCAGTCCCTGACCCCCGAGGCCCCACCGTGATGGGGGCGACCCCCACATTCAGCCAGGTGGCCCCAGCCCCCTGGAGCGCGGGAGGTCACAGTCACACCACATGGGGAGCCTGTGGGCCTAGAGGAGAGGCCTTGTCCAGGTCAGGCCGTGGGGACCCCTGGCTCCTCCAGCCTGACTGTGGGGAGGGGGCTCCCTGGCTGGAGGTGAGGGTGCCAGGAGGTCCTTGCAGGTGGTCAAAGTACCTCCAGGGGGACCACGTCCAGGCTGCCAGGACCCCACGGGGGCTCACTGGGCTTTGCTTCTTGGCTAGCGATGAATCCAGACCAGAGCACCCTGCGTTTTGTTTTTTCTGGGGGGGTGGGGGAGCGCTGGGGGGCCCATCCCTCCTTTCACGGCAGTGTCTTGACTTCATCGCGTGCCCAGCGCGGGGTCCTGGGCGCTCACGGGGGCTTCTGCTCAGCCGTTCCGGTCGCCTGGCCAGGAAGTGAGGTCTCACCAGGCACAGCCTAGAAAAACGAATTACCTCAACGCCCAGCCTGCCTGCACTGGCCTGTTTACCGAAGGGGTTGTGACCGTAGGAACCCCATGACCCCACCATTGGAGAGAGAGGACACCTCCGCCAAGACACCGGCGGCCCAAGCCCGGCCCGCCTCCCCCACCGCCCCTCGCGGGTTCCCACACTGCCGCTCACGGTCCCGCGTCTCATTACACGCCGAGCTCTGCTGCGGTGAAACGCACGTGCAGTGAAGTCCCCCGTTTGAAGGGCAGTTGGATGAATTTGGCAAAGACAGCCTTGTCCCCACCACTGTCCCCACAGGGAAACATCACTCCCGAGTCCCCTGAGCCTTGGCGCCCACCTTCTCCCCGCCCCCGGCCCTGCCGTCCACGCACACGCCTCCCACGAGTTGTTTCCTGGGTGTCTCACACACAAACACACACACACACGGACACATGGATGCACATGAATGCACAGATGCACACAGACGCACATGGATGCATACAGACACATGGACACATGCATACAGACAGATGCACACATATGCACACAGGCGCACATGGATGCATACGGATGCGCAGACATGGATGCACATGAATGCGCAGACACATACGCGCAAGGATGTACACAGACACAGATGCACATGGATGCATACGGACGTACAGACACAGACGCATATGGACACAGATGCATACACACGGATGCACATAGACGCACATGGATGAATATGGACACACACAGACACACATGGAAGCACACGGATGTATACAGATGCACCTAGAAGCACATGGACGCACACAGACGCATACAGACGGCGCTATGCCCCTGCGACCTGCTTGGCGGCCGCTCCCTTCTCCCCATTGCACAGAAGGGCACAGTTCGCTTACCCCTTCCCGCTGACGGACATGGGGGGCTTCTATGTGGGGCCACGGTGACCACCATTGCTGTGCTGCCTTGGGGACCACGCTGTCTGAGCCTGTTTCCTTTCTTTGGGGCGAATGCCTAGGGGTGGGCTGGCTGGGTCATTCATTCCGCTTCTTGTTCCCTGAATCTTCACACGGCTGTTTTCCGCCGTCTCCCCCGCCCCAGCCCCAGACTGTCAGCTCCCAAGGGTGGAGGCCGCACCTGTGCTGCCGGCCACCACGCCCACAGCCCTCAGCAGGTGTCTGTCCACTGAACAGATGACCGCGCTCTGGCGGGGTGGTCCTGGGGACGCTGATGGGGAAGGGACGATGGGGGCAACGGTGACGGCGGTGACTGGTTAGGTGACTGGCCGAGGCTGTTGGCGGCGAGGCTCTGGTCGTTTGTAACGGTGAGAGCTGGAAAGACGTCCTCTGTCCCCCCTTGGGGGGGGGCGGACACCAGCATCCTAAGCCCACCTGGGGAGATGTCCCGAGGGCTCCACTCCCGGTGCCTCCTCCGCGTCCTCGCCTCCCCTCTCACAGTCACACTTTGGAGCGAGCCGTCCCCAAAGCCCACACCCCCTTGGAAATGCCGACTCGCGCCTCCTCCATCTGCAGCCACACGCCCCAGCTCGTCATAGGGAGCCCCCGATCCAGGAGCACCCTTGCCTCCCAGACGTTGGGCTTTCCCATCTCTCTGACTTCCTTTTTGTCCAGTTCAGATTTTGTACTTTTCTCTCAAAACATATACGGTAGGAGGTACCGTATTTCCCGGCGTATAAGACGACCGGGCGTATAAGACGACCCCTAATTTTACAGTTAAAACATAGGTTTAGGCCTATATTCACTGTATAAGACTACCCCCCCCCGACGCTGTAGTCTTATACAGCGAATATAGGCCTAAACCTATGTTTTAACTGTAAAATTAGGGGGTCGTCTTATACGCCGGAAAATACGGTATTAGCACTTCTGTCCTCTCGAGGTGTCATGTAGAAGGACCCCCACCACCCACGGTCTCACTTCTCCGTGCTGGGAAATCTACCCAGCGACACTGGGGCTGCCTGAAACCTGACCTGGGTGGGCCCCCAACACCCCTGGCTCCCCCGTGTTCCTCCAGGGCCCGCTGCGCTGTGCTGCCCGCGCCCACATCCCGGAAACTCCCGGCATCTGCCCCCACCCCCCTGCAGCTACACCTCCCCCGCTCCCAGCTCTTCCTCCCCAAGCACAGCAGATGTGTCTGGAATGTTCTTGCTGAGAATCTTTCAATGGTTTCTGAGAAGTGGCTTCCCCTCAAACTCCTCACCCATCTACAAAGCCTTATCAGCTCTGCCCCCCCATCCCTAGCCTCATTCCTGGACCCCCCCCCCAGCCCCCAGGTTCAGCCCCTTGTTCTTACTCTGCCAAGTTCTCCCACAGCTCCAGGGCCTCTCCCAGGACCAAGCCCCCACTCCACACCCTAACTCCCAGCCTGATTCCCACCCATCTCGCCCCCACTCCCTGTTGGTAACCGCTGGGTGTTTGCTCCCTGGAAAGCCCTACTTGGGGTCAAACTATTTAAGATTTTTTTTTATTGTTTTTGACAGAGAAGGGGAAGGGCCCAGAACAGCCTCCAGTTGTATGTCATTAGTTTTTGATACAGTTTCATTTCACACAGGTGGGTGCAGGGCAGGAACCGCACTGGGGGCCTCCCACATGGGAAGCTCACCCCAGTTCAGCACATGGGTCCACACAGGCCGGGGCTGGGATTCGATCCTCGTTCCCCGGGGCTGCAAGGTGAGCGCTCATCCAGGCATCCTGGGTTAAACTCTTACTTGTGGTCAGTGGGCACCTGGGGGGCAGGGATAGGACAGCCCTGGTCAGCCCTGTCCCCGGCCACCGCACGGCAGGCTCTCTGTGACTGGCTGCGGAGTGGCTTTGTTGGGATGGTCAAGAAGGAGAACTAGCGGGTAGGACAGTTCAGGTCATCACTGGGTGTGGACAATGACTGAGCAAGAGACAGAGCTACCATCATCCTGCCCTCCTGGGGGTCATGGAAGACCAGCCCGGGCGCAGGAGGACAGCATCAGCTGGGGTACGGGGCAGCACAGCCTGCGACCCCAGAACCGGCCTGAGACCCGAGCCCCAGCCCCAGCCCGAGACCCGAGCCCCAGCCCGAGCCCCGAGCCCCAGCCCCAGCCCCTGCCTGAGACCCGAGACCCTGCCTGAGACCAGAGCCCCAGCCCGAGACCCTGCCTGAGACCTGAGACCCTGCCCGAGACCCGAGCCCCAGCCTGAGCCCCAGCCCGAGACCTGAGACCCTGCCCGAGACCCTGCCTGAGACCTGAGACCCTGCCCGAGACCCAGCCCGAGACCCTGCCTGAGACCCGAGCCCCAGCCCGAGACCCGGCCTGAGACCCTGCCC
>PVKE010002108.1:0-23501 GCA_004027555.1 Craseonycteris thonglongyai
GGGGGGTTCTTAATTAAAAATTTGGTCTATCTCCCGCCGTTCCCTAGCTTGTCGTGCATTCTTTCCAAAAATCAGGACTTTTTTAAAACGCCGCGGGACGCAGGACAAATTGTTAAAAATTGGGACTGTCCCGCCAAAAGCGGGACGTCTGGTCACCTTATCCTAGTGTCCTGAGCTGGTCTCTATCTTCCCTCCCTCATCAGAGTCATTTCTGTCATTCCACAGCTAGACAATAGCTCCCATTAATGTTCACTTTCTGGCACTTGTGCTGTGGGTACCAGCACTGAACTGTGCACGGTACTTCCAGAAAAATCTCTCCACAGCAGCTCTACCTCCTTCTGCTTCAAAGGAAGGTGTCAGGAAATCAGGAATTTTGCAGTCAGTCTAGTGGCTCTTACCTGGCTTCCCTTCTCCCTGGCATGGGCAAAATGTAATAGCTCTTGTGTGTTTCAAGTTCTACTTCCTTCCTCCAGGTGACATTTCCTGGTGGCTGCCTGTACTAAGACCTGCAGGCATTGTCATGATCACTATAAACATGAACCATGGGCTATTCTTATAAGAAACTCTTCTGAGGTTTTTGTAATATTGTTTCCTATTTTCTGCTGTGTGCTGAGTGGGTCTGAGTCACAAACCAATCATTTTGTCAGCTGATCTTTTTTTCCCCCCTCCAGCTTTATGACAAATGAATTTCTTTTGAAAGAACCTGGGAGCCATCTCTTTAAAATGGAAACATACTGGGAGGCCAGGATAATTCAGCAGATTGAGCACTTGCCTTGCAACCACAAGGTTTGGGGATCAAATCCCAGCCCCGGCCCATGCAAACTTATATGCTGAACTGTGGCCCAACAGTAATTGCTGAGATGGTGGTGAAAGTTCTCACCTCCCATGCCAGATGCCCCCAGTTCGGTTCCCACCCCACACAGCCCCACATCCACCTGTGTGGAATGAAACCACATCACAACTAATGTGCAACTATGGAGACTACTCTGAGCACTCCTTCCTTTCTCTGTCTTTCACTTTCTCTCAAATCAAACAATAAATCTTAAAAAAAATTAAAATGGAAACATACTGAGGGCCATGTTTTGAAGTGCAAACATTAAGGCAGATAGCTCCCCTGTCTGACCATCCTATATGAAGGCAGGAGCCTGACCCTGGTTCCCACCTTTTCCAATTTTGAAAACCACTTTCTGCCTTTCCTCTGGATAAAGCCCCAAAGCTAACACAGAGAGTTGCCTCAATTACCAGGTAGAGTTAGGATGAACTCTTAGGTGACAAATGGTACTGTCAGTCTTCTTACTGAAGACTAGTTCTGTTTATCTTACATACATGTATATAATGGGTTTTATCGGCCTAGCTTTACAATTTGTTAGTGGATTGAGTATCAAACTGATTTAATGATTTTTAAAAAAGATTTATTGTTTTTGACACACAGAGAGACAGAGACAGAGAGAGACCGAGAGAAGGGGGAGGGCCCAGAGATGTCGCCATAGTTGTGTCATCAGTTTTTAACATGGTTTCATTCCACACAGGTAGGCAAGGCCGTGCAGGGTGGGAACTGGGCAAGGGCCTCCCACATGGGAAGCATGCCTTAGCAAGAACCAAACTGGGGCCATACCCCAGCTCAGCATATGGGTCCGCATGGGCCAGGGCCGGGATTCAATCTTCAGACCCTGGGGCTGCAAAGCACTTAGCCTGCTGAGCCATCCTAGCATCCCTGAGTTAATAATTATTTAATAGTAAAACTGTTTCTGTCTCTATTACCTTTGTAGAGAGGATTTCTGGGCTGGAAAAAAAATTTTTTTTACTTTCCCCAATTTTCACCATCGCACATCTGATTGCAAAGACCAAACCTCAAGCACCCAGCTAGCTCATCAATAGGGGATGGGATATCAGTATTGCATGGAGTGGTATGGAGGCCTCCTTACTGACTGCCATTGACAAGGATGAGACCTGTGGGTATTTGTGTGTGTGTGTGGGGGGGTGGGGATGATTTGGTGATTTGTTGTTTAAAAATAAGCTGAGGCACATTAAAATTTTGAGGTTTATTTGTGCAAACATTAATTCCAATCAGGCAGCACCAAACCAAACTGGGGAAAAGGCTTTTGTAGAGCAGCAGGGAAAGTAAAACAAGGAAATTGTTTGATTGGCTATGGCTTAAGGAGTTGCCTCATTTGGGAAGGCCTAGTTGTTTGTGATTAGCTGTTCTTAGGTTTCAATTTCTCACCACTGAGGCACTTAACAGGAACTTAATTCTGGCCTAGGTTTGCCAGTTTGCTTATATACTTGGCATGGCATTGGAGCCACCTCACAGTAATGTCCTCCTTGTGTATAGTCCCACTCCAAAGAAGCAGGTGGCTTCAGTGCCTAAAGCCCTCACAGGGGTCCTCAGCAATTGAGGTCCTGGGACTCAAGCCCTTTTTGCCATTAGCCTGTTTGGCTCACTGGAAACACTCTGAGGGAGTCCATGAGAAACCTTAGCTTTGCTGCTCTCTCCGCTTCTGCAGACAGACTGAACTGGATGGAGGCAGCCTGGCTTTCTCTAGAAAAATTTTTAGTTTCATCTCTGCAGCAGCCCTGTTCATTAGCAACACCTAGGGGCTTAACTAGAAATGTTACTTCTCAGCCCCAAACCCAAATTTATCTACTCAGAGACTATGGGAGTGAAGGCCAAGAATCAGTGTTTTAAGATGCCTGAGGTTGATGTTGTGGTTCCACTGGACAGGGCACCTGAGATTTATGTGAACAACACAAATCTCCTCTACAGCTGCAGGGTTTTAGAACTACATTAGCAATTCCAGTTTAGAACTAAGGTTAGCAGCATTCATTATCTTAATTTTTAAAAATGTGGAGATATCAGGATAGTTCAACAGGCTGAGAGCTTGCCTTGCAACCACAAGGTCTGGGGATTGAATTCCAGGCCTGGCCCATGCAAACCCATATGCTGAACTGGGGCACATCTCCCATGTGGAAGGCTCCGTGTGTCCCCACCCCACACAGCCCCACGTTCACCTGTGTGAAATGAAACTATGTCACAACTAATGTAAGCTACAGAGACTGCTCTGGGCCCTCCCCATCTCTCTTTTTGTCTCTAACAATAAAGAAAATCTTTAAAAATAAATAACAATAAAAATGTATAGAATGTCCAATTTTCTATTTAATGGATTACTACCCATTTTATAACCATATAAAGTGAAAAACCTCTCATTCTACCTCTGGAGAAAAACAATGTTTGAAAGATAGTGTCCATTTAGATTGCTCTTGCATTCAAATACATACTGTTTTTCTTAGTGTAACAGTCGACTTTAGTTTACCAGTGTGCACTGACATTTCCTCCCCCTTAATATAGCTCAGAAAACCTTAACTGTTGAGGAATCTTTTTCACACCAGTGGAGAACTGGGCTGGATATTGCCTTAGGGGCCTAGGTGAAAGATTAACCTCCAGAGGGAGAAGCAGAAACTCAGCCAGGAGGGTCCTTCCTAAATCACCTCTGTGGGGGTACAACTCTCCCTAGGTGCCCCCTCCAGACTCCAAGTTGCCCCTGCCTTCCCTCCCCAGACACTGTGTGTCTGAGGAACCTCACTGTGGTCCTCCAACATCCACACCCTGTGCTCTACCTGACTCACCTCCTCCTTACTGTACTCTCCAAGATGCAACTTCAGATCACATGTGGCACTGTGACTTAAAAAGTACCTGTGTCTGGGGCAGAAATCACCAGGTGCACTTGGGAACATGGGCACAGGAGATGGGGGGCATGGTGTGGACCCAACCCAGCATGGGGTACCCAAAGGACCATCCACCCGAATGCTCCTGGGCCCATCCTTTTGGGAGGCTTTACCAGGGAAGGGGAAGGCCAGCAGTGACCCCAGTACCCAGTGTGTCTTCCTGGGGTCAGGGTGCCTGGAAAAGCAGAGCAAACAGTGGTGAATTCCATGGAAGGTAAATACTTGTTGGAAACCAACAATTACAGAAAAGGAAAGATGAAAATCACTTTTAGGCGACAGATGGGAGAGAACTCCTTACAAGGTAGCTGGGGAGATCCACCTGGAGCCCCCACTGCGCCCCCAAAATACTCAGAGGTTCCTCCTATCTCGTGGGTCTGGATTCTAATGTCTCTAGCCTGTGAGGCCTCTGCAACCTCTGACCAGCCTGCAGTCCCCATGTCAGTTCTCTGCTTAGCTTTGAAGTCTCTTGCACATGCTAGGTTTATTTTTCTGCTTAACACCAGGGGATCCTAAGTCGAATTGCTCAGGTCCTTCTCAAAGCATGTCACTTTTATATGAGAATTTATACTTTGGAAACTGACAAACACTACAAACCAAGGCTAAATTTATTATACTACTAGAAGCTCTACTTAACTGATGGACATTATGTGAATAGACTAAAACTTATACATGTATAGTGTTTGTGGCCGTGACATTGGGCATGACACAAAAAAAGTTGAGCAGGAAAAACTGAGAAATAATCCTTCTAGTATTTAGAAACAACAGCTGCAGATAGCAAAATATCCCTTACAACATTTAATGCATAAAATTCTATCTTTGTTGTTTCAGTGTCTTATTCATACAGAAAAAGAGAAATAGCCATAATTAATGAAGGACAATAGGTAAATGATATGAATGTTGTACAGTATACAGGTGGCAAATAAAGACATGAGAAAATGCTCAAAATTATTACAAATTCCTATGGAAATGCAATTAAAGCCACACTGAGATAGCACTACACACTAAGAGCGAACATTAAAGAATTACCCTATCAAATAACGGCAAGGATATGGAGGAAATGGGATTCTCAAAACCCTGCTGGTGAAAATGCAAAAAGGGACAATCATTTTTGATAAGTCTGACAGTTTCCTTAAAAGTTAAACACTCTACCTGTGAGTTAGTCATTGCACTTTGAGTTGTAACAGAAATGAAACATCTCTCCTTATAAAGAATTGTAATGAAAGCATTCAGAGCAGCTTTATAAAAGCCCAAAACTGAAAATAGCCTCATTGCCCCAAAACAGATAAATGGATAAACAGTGGCATGTTCACACACACACACACACACACACACAGACTACCACTCAGTAAAAGCAGTGAACTACTCATATAAGCACCATTGATGAATCACAAAAAGTTATGCAGTATGAGGGAATAGAGGGGAAAAAAGAATATTTTAATTTCAATTATATTAAGTCCAGAAAAACATAAACTAATCTGTAAAGAGTAAATCAATAGCTGTGTAGTCCAGGAAGGGCATGAAGATAAAAGGATACAAGGAAAATATGATAGTAACATTCATTCATTATAATGATTATGATGATAGTTTCCAAAGTTCTTATACATGGAAAAATGTATCAAACTATAAACTTTACATATGTGATTAAATGCATGTCAATAATAATTAACTAAAGCTTTAAAACGGTTCAAAAAAAAAATCTAAATTTCTCACTCTTGAGGATGCCAGGATAACTCAGCAGCTGAAGGATTTGGTCCCCATCCCACGAGGCTCCACATCCACCTGTGTGGAATGAAACCATGTCACAAATAATGATGTACAACTATGGAGACTGCTCTGGGCCATCCCCCTTCCCTCTTACATTCTCTCAAATTTAATAAAATTAAAAATAAAAATTTTTTTTTAAATTTTCCACTCTTTTCAGAAAATAAACTTTAACTCTATAGCAACCTTTTCCCCTGACCTAGCAAGCAAGGTCAGTCTGGCCTCAATGACAGCTGTTGAGCAATATAGAACAGATGTGGTCATTATCAGGACTACAATGATGGTTTCTTAGGTTCATACTTATGTCAAAACTTATAAAAACTGTACACTTTAAATATGCATGTAAATTATGCCTAGTAGAGCTTTAAAAATGGCTTGAGATAAAAAACAAACAAAAGCCTGTATGTCCCAATCTTTTTGACTCCACCATCTCCCCTCATGCCCTTGGTGGCAGCAAATATGGTAATGAAACCATTCCTACCCGAATAAACAGGAATGCTGCCTGGGTCAAAAGAGCTCTATCTCCAGACTACTTTCCTGGTGTGTAGTAATGGTTTTGAGGCATATTATCACTGAGAGGCTATAGACCTCCAGAAAATCTTTCAATTATTTTCACTTTTTTTTTCCTACATAAGATAAACATACCTGGAGGTCCTTACAATCACTGCAAACATTTCTGGATGCACTTTTAGAAGACGCACGTTCTATTTAGTTGGTGCAGTCTCCTCCAATCCCCATTAGGCCGGTGTTTCTCTACCAAGTATGGCTTTCCCTGGACCCAGTGGCCTTAACAACCAGTGACTCAAGCCCAGTGAATTATGAACATCAGGGCACACGACTCTATAGTCCTTGGGAAGATATCCTCTTAACAGTGTTGGAATAACCTGTGCTATCTGCTTTGAGTAAAGGAAAAATCTTGCTACTCTCAGAAGTACCTGAGGATCTCATACCTACCCTCTCATAAGGATGATCTGAAACTCCTAAAATACATAGCATCCAGGTCTCAAATGAGGACCAGAAAGCCCTTTAGTCCTGCCTTGAAGGCTAGGAATAGCAATGCAAATTTAGTCAAAACTAGCATTATTGTCTGCTACCATACAGATCCTCCATAGGAAGAGGAAGTATGAGACCCCTAAAAAGTTATTCACCTTTTCACGCAAAACTGTTTACAAACTACCACATACAATAAACAGAACACCCAAGACTAATAAGGATTTAGGTAGCAAGATTGTGATTATGGTACAAACCAAAGCAATGTGCAGCAGCCACTTCTCAAGTTCGTAAATTGGAAGTTGGAATAAATTCATCACAAGTATCACTAGAGACCAACCTATCCCTGGAAAAGGTAGTCAATTCTCCGCAAGATGGCAGCCACACTCATATTCTTCAGGCCAACACTGACCCAGGTCAACGTCCAAGGTAGTCAAAGAGGGAAAGCTGACAGCCCCGCCACAAAGAGCTCTGGTTACTCCCAGTTTGTGACAATACATAGAAAGAAGGCCAGAGGTCAGCTTCCCTGAGCACATCAGAGTAGTAAATGATGCAAACCCTGTTGACCTGCCAGGTAGTAAAGGTGAAATGGCTTTAGCCATAAAAAGTAGAAGGAACATAAACCTGGAAAGAACCCTGGGCAAGTCAGAAAGTGCTACGTATTTACACGTGATTTTCACATAAATGAAACTTACGGGGAATCTCTCCACCATGCATATTCAGATGTGTGAGATTTAATTCAGGCAGATGGCTCAAGTCTCCTCTAGTGGCGATACACTGAATAGAAAATTACATCTAAGGCCTTTCGCTAGTGTGAATTCTCTGATGTTGAGAGAGGGTAGATTTTCGCATAAAAAATTTCCCACATTCACTACACTCATAAGGCCTTTCTCCTGTATGACCTCTCCGGTGTTGACTGAATTGAGAACTATCCCTAAAAGACTTTCCACATTCACTGCACTCATAAGGCTTTTCTCCAGTGTGAACTCTTTGATGATAACGAAGTTTGGAGCTACAGATAAAAGATTTCCCACAATCACTACACTCATAAGGCCTTTCTCCAGCATGAACTCTCTGATGATAACGGAGGGTAGAACCAGAAGCAAAAGATTTTCCACATTGACTGCATTCATAAGGCTTTTTTCCTGTATGAACTCTCTGATGATAAGAGAGGGTGTCACTACTAGCAAAAGATTTCCCACATTCACTGCACTCATAAGGCCTTTCTCCTGTGTGAACTCTCTGGTGTCGAACCAGTATGGAGCTACTGGTAAAAGATTTCCCACATTCACTACATTTATAAGGCCTTTCTCCCCTGTGAAGTCTCCGATGATAACCAAGGCCAGAGGTAGATGTAAAAGATTTCTCACATTCATTACACTTATATGACCTTTCTCTATTATGAATTCTCTGGTGTATTGAGAGGGAAGATTTGTGACTAAAGGATTTCCCACATTCACTGCACTCATAAGGCCTTTCTCCAGTATGACCTCTCTGGTGTTTAGTGAATTGTGATCTATCCTTAAAAGATTTTCCACATTCACTGCACTCATATGGCCTTTCTCCAGTGTGTACTCTGTGATGATAACGGAGACTAGAGCTAAAGGTAAAAGATTTCCCACATTCACTGCACACATAAGGTTTTTCTCCTGTGTGAACTCTCTGATGGTAATGGAGGGTGGAACTAGATGTAAAAGATTTTCCACACTGACTACATTCATAAGGCCTTTTTCCTGCGTGAGTTCTCTGATGATAACAGAGGGTGGAGCTAGAAGTAAAAGATTTCCCACATTCACTGCATACATAAGGCTTTTCTCCTGTGTGAACTCTCTGATGCTGAATGAGTGTCCACTTATTGTTAAAAGATTTCCCACATTCACTACACTCATAAGGCCTTTCTCCTGTGTGAACTCTCTGGTGTAAAATGAGGTTATTTCTTCGAATAAAGGATTTTCCACATTCTCTACACTCATAAGGCCTCTCTCCAGAATGAGTTTTCTGATGATACTGTAGGTCAGACCTAGCAATAAAAGATTTCCCACATTCACTGCACTCATAAGGCCTTTCTCCTGTGTGGACACTTTGATGATAACGGAGGGCAGAGCTAGTAGTAAAAGATCTCTCACATTCACTGCATTCATAAGGTCTTTCTCCAAGGTGACCTCGCTCATGATACTGAAGAGTGGAGCTACAGGCAAAAGATTTGCCACATTTATTGCACACATAAGGCTTTTCTCCTGTGTGAATTCTCTGGTGTCGAACAAGTGTCCATCTATTATTAAAAGATTTCCCACACTCACTGCACTCATAAGGTCTTTCTCCTGTGTGAACTCTGTGATGATAACGGAGGCTGGAGCTAAAGGTAAAAGATTTCCCACATTCACTGCATTCATAAGGCTTGTATCCTGAGTGAACCCTTAGATGTATAATGAGATTATTTCTTCGGGTAAAAGATTTTCCACATTCACTACACTCATAAGGTCTTTCTCCTGTGTGAACTCTGTGATGATAACGAAGAGAGGTACGAGTGATAAAGGATTTCCCACATTCACTACACTCATAAGGCCTTTCTCCAGAATGAACTCTCTGATGATAACGGAGGTCAGACCTAGAGATAAAAGATTTTCCACAATCACCACACCCATAAGGTCTCTCTCCTGTATGAGAGCTCTTATGATAACTGAGGGCAGCAACAGAAGTAAAAGATTTCACACAGTCATTACACTTATAAGGTTTTTCTCCATTTTGAACTCGCTGATGTCGAACGAACACTGAGCTATGACGAAAAGACTGAGTACACTCACTGCACACATAAAAGTGCCTTCCTCGGATATGAATAAGGACAGGTTTGTGGCTTAAGGATTTCCCACATTTGCTGCACTTGTACTGCCTTCCCCCAGTATGAACTTTTTGATGATGATTGAGGGCTGAGCTTCTCCTAAAGGATTTCCCACAATCACCACACACATGAAAACTTTTTCCAATGTGGATGCTCTGGTGAACAACAAATGAGGATTTACATCTGAATGCTTTCCCACATTCACTGCACACAAAATGCTGTCTTTCAGTATGGCCATCCTTGTCCTGAACAAGAATGTATTCAGGGTTGAAGGCTTTCTTGTGTTCTGAAATGTAATGACTTTTTCTGCTTTGTAAAATTGCTTCCCACTGGGTGATTTTGTTTGGCTCCTCTCTGCTGTGAGTGGCCTGTTGCTGGAGATGTCCCAAGGTGGTCAGGAAGTCTTTCCCAACTTCCTTGCAGGGAGAAGTCTTCTGTGACACATGTAAACTGCAGCTCTTTATAATCAAGGACCTGCCCACACCGCTTCTGAAGGGTTTCTCTCCCATGTGCTGCTCCAGGTGCTGGTGAAAATTTGCACTGAAATAAAATTGTTTTGCACACGCCCCACACCTCAACAGTTTCTGTCTATGTTTTGTTCCCTGCTGCTCAGCCAAGTGGAAGATGTCTCTCAAGACCGAACCACACATCTTGCAGGGGTGGGTCTTCTGGGAAGTCAGATCTCCCTCAGAAGTCCTGGCCTGTGACACTCCCACAGAAATGTTCTGTTCAGTGGGTGCGTCCACATCCTCTGCTCCACAGCAGCAACCTGAATGCAAAGAAATGCTGGTGAAGTACATGTTGACCTTAAAGACAGGGGGTAATACATTACAAATGTGATCTGTAACTTGTAGGCATGGATGTATAAAATGCTTTTCAAAACAAAAAAGTTGAAATGCAGTTGAAGGACCAGCTGACTGTTGTGTTACTGGGCCTCTAAGGTCACAAACTGGTGGAGATTTTAGTAGGCAAAAGATACAAGAACAAGGAATGACACAAGAAAGAGAAACAGGGCATATAACTCATTTCCTCTGCCAACAGTTTCCTGCATATGTTTTTTGCTGTTGGTAAGAGGGTGGGTATAAGTATGTATCCAAGCACATTAAAATCCAATTGCAGGGGGAGCCAACATGGCTCAGTTGGTTAAGCGCCTGCTTTGCAGCCCCAGGGTCTCAGGATCAAGTCCCAGACCTGGCTTGTGTGGACTCATATGCTGAACGGGGGTTGCTTCCCATATGGGAGGCCCCCAGTTTGGTTCTCACCCCCCAGTTTGGCCCCTGGCTCAAGGGGGTGTGCCTCCCATGCAGGAGGCCCCCAGCCCAGTTCACGCCCTGCGTGGCCTCCACCCACCTGTGTGTAATGAAACCATATTGAAAGCTCATGACATATAACTATGGACACTGCTCTGGGCCTTCCCCCTTCTCTGTCTCTCTCTCTCTGTCTCTCTCTCTCTCTCTGTCAAAAACAATAAAATAAATCTTTTTAAAAATCCAATTGTAATAAATCAGCTGCTGTCTAAGGTCAATTTAAGGATATGTGAGGGCCAATGTTGAAGATCACTACATAAAGAGCAGTGAAAAGTGCAATCAAGAGAGGTAAAGATTATCCCTGGGCTGGAAACCACAGCAGAAATGATTAGTAGCAGAACTGACAGGTCAGCAAAGTATCAAGGGTAAATAAGGAAGAGTAGAATTGGGGTGTGGCTACTAGCAATGACACAAAAACTCTGGTTGAACAAAGATACATTCCTGGCATAATCTGAATATAACCTTGATGGCACAATCTCCATAGCTGCCACTCACAAGGAACACAATCCCTGAGACTCACTCTGCCATGACTGAAGTACCGTATTTTCCAGTGTATAAGACGACCGGGCGTATAAGACGACCCCCTAATTTTACAGTTAAAACATAGTTTTAGGCCTATATTCGCTGTACAAGACTACCCCCCACTTCCGAGGCTGTAGTCTTATACAGCAAATATAGGCCTAAACCTATGTTTTAACTGTAAAATTAGGGGGTCGTCTTATATACCCGGTCGTCTTATATGCCGGAAAATACGGTAATTTCCAATCCTCTGATGCCCAAAGGACTCTTCCCTTAAGTCCTAGCAGTAAACTACATGGGACATGGAAAGAACAGAGATGAAAATAGCCAGAACTGTTCCAGAGCAACTCAGCACACAATAGACCCAGAAAAGAGATCTAGGTGAGTAATTTCAGCATGATGTTGGAAGAAACCAGCCTTTCCCATCAATAACAAGAAATTAAAATAGATATGTACAAATAAAATTGGCCCTTGGAAGGCTCAAGAGTCCCACAGTAACACAGTGGAACATAAGAAGAATAACCAAACCAGAAGGACTACTGGGAACATCAGCTTAGTGAAGACACCTGGAGAAGGAAAAGAAATAAAAAAGGCGGAGACCATGTGTATGTGTACCAGCCAAAGGGCAGAGGCCACTGTATTCCTCAATGTTCTGCTCTGTACAAAACCCCATCAGCCTTTGCTGCAACAGATCTTAAACAACCCCCACTACAGCTGTGGAACCCCACAGTTTGCACAGCAGAGGAGGCCGAATGGGATATGGATGTAGGCGTGGACCCCAGATGCCTGCTCCACAGAGGACACAGGCTCCACAGAGGACATTGGCAGTTTTCACACAAAGTTAACAGCCATAACCATGACAGACCTGCCAGAGAATAGTACAATGAGTTGTCCCCCACCAAAAGGAGTTATTGCTTCATTCCAGGACCAGAGCAGCCATGACCCTCAATTGTACACATATCCCAGAGCCGCAATTGCTCCATGGATGCCCATTTTCCATAACCTGATTCCATAGCTATCATGTGAGTGCCCGTGTCTCAGGTACTAAAGGCATGACATGGCCACTATGGGCAGAGCCCAAAGACATTTCTCTCTGTATGTACCTGTGTGCTGGTCAAAGTCTCCATTAGCAATCAGTGTCACTGAAGGTTATTTAGCATCTGGGCCCTGAAGGCTACTCAGCATCTGGGGCCCTACAACTGCTATTGCTCTAGAACCCAGATCCACACCTATTCCACAGGTACCTAAAAATCAGACACCAATGCCACCACCACCGTGAAGGTACCCAAAGGATGCATGTGGCACCAAGAGGAAAGCGCTCAGCCAAAACACTTTCTATGGAAGAAATCAGGAGGTTCCCATCAACCTCTACTGTTGTGGACACCCAAAGCCTTAGTTATTGAGAACCTTTGCAATCTTCATTGACCTCACATGACAGAGCTGCAAATCCTAAGCTGGTGGGCCTTCCTGTAGTCAGAACTGCCACAACCTACCAAGTTGACACACTCCCACCCACACACAGGTGAAGATCTTCACCACCAAAACCTTCCCATAGTCTGGAAGAAATTCTGCTCCATGAAATGTATAGACATCAACACAAAGCTACAAAACAACATCATCAACAACAACAAAAAACCCTAGAACACTAAAAATCAAGGAAACATCACATCTGGTAAAGAAACATAATTCTTTATCAATCACCCCAAAGAAATGCAGATCTGTGAGTGGTCAGAAAAAGAATTCAAAATAAATGATTAAAGGAAATTCAGCAAGCTACAAGAAAATAGAAAATTCAATGAAATAAAACAATTACATCCAAACAAAATGAGATTTTCAGCAGAGAAATAGAAAATATTATAGGAGAAACAAGGGATGCTGGGATAGCTCAGCAGGTTGGGCACATACCTTACAACCACAAGGACCAGGGATCCAAGCCTTGCCCTGGCCCGTGTGGACCCATATGCTGAACTGGGGTGTGCTTCCCATGCGGGAGGCACCCAGTTCGGTTCTTGCTGAAGTGAGCTTCCCATGTGTGGGAGGCCTCCGGTTTGGCCCCTAGCTCACAAGGGCATGCCTCCCATGTGAGGCCCTCCGACCTGGTTCCGGCCCTGTGTGGCCCCCCTCCCACCTGTGTGGAACAAAACCATGTCAAAAACTTATGATGTACAACTATGGACTCTGCTCTGGGCTTTTCCCCTTCTCTCTGTCTCTGTCAAAAACAATAAAATAAATCTTAAAAAAAAAAAAGCACCTCAACAAATTACAGTAAACAAATATTTTTAAAAAGCAATTCAACAAATTACTAGCAAACAAATTCAATAGTACTTGATTCTTGAATAACAAAAACTCATTAAAAAAACTAGGTGTAGAAGGGAGAGTAGGGAGGAGGCATCAAATACATGGTGAAGGAAAGAGAACTGACTCTGGGTGGTGAGCATATAATGCAATACATAGATGATGTCATGTAGAAGTGTACATCTGGAACCTATGTAATTTTTACCAACCACTATCACCCCAATAAATTTAACAATTAAAAAAACAAAAACTAGTTGTAGAAGGTATTGTACAGCCATTCCTCACTTAACAACCTATCTGTTTAATGACGGCTCGGACTTATGACCAATTCTCCAGTGCAGAAATCTCCTTTCTGCCTTTGTCTCATTCCCGCAGTCAGTTAGTATTCACTACATGAAATGTTCATAATCATCAAGACTACATATTTTGTTTGTAAGTATGGTATGGCATGATATTTATTGACAAATATATACCTGTGGAGTCACAACACACCATAAGACAACTACCCTTAGGCTCCTCAGTTATCAACCAATTTGCTTAATGACTTAAGTTGTAGGAACAGAATTTGGTCATTAAATGAGAAGTGCCTGCACCTCAATATCAGAAAGGCCGAACATAAGCCTACAGCTAACAGTGTATTCAACAGCAAAGAGGCAAAAGCTTTTTTTTTTTTGCAAAAGCTTTTCCCTCTAAGTTCATGAACAACTAAAGATGTCCAACCTCACCACGGTCATTCAAAAATAATAATGGAAGTCCTAGCCAGAACAATAAAGAAAGAAAAGTATCCAAATCAAAAAGAGAAATAAAGCTGTGTTTGAAGATGACATGATCTTATATAAAGGAAATCCTAAAATTCCACTAAAACGCTGTCAGGAATGAATAAACAAACCAGTCAATTTACAGGATACAAAATCAACACACAAAAATCAGTTGTATCTATACACAAATAATGAAATATCTTTTTTTTTTTTAAGATTTACTTTATTGTTTTTGATAGAGACAGAGAGAAGCAAGAGAAAGGGGAGGGCCCAGAGCAGTCTCCATAGTTGTATGTCATCAGTTTTCCACATGGTTTCATTCTACATAGAAAGGCAGAGGCTGAGCAGGGGAGGAACTGGGCCAAGGAGCCTCCCTCATGGAAGGCATACTCTTGCAAGCTGGGGGCTGAACAGGGGGCCTTCCACATGGGAAGTACACCCCAGGTCAGCATTTGGGTCCGCACAGGCAGGGACAGGACTCAATCCTTGGACCGTGACGCTGCAAAGCAAGTGCTTAACCAATTAAACCATCCCAGCTTCCCCTGAGATATCTCAATAAGGAATTAATAAATCAATCCCATTTATAGTAGCATTATAAATGAATTTTATAGTAGAAATAAATTTATATTAGGAATAAATTTAACCAAGGAGGTGAAAGATATAGACTCTGAAAAACAATGAGACACTGATGAAAGAAACTGAACATACAAATGGAAAGAAGTCCCATGTTCTTGGTTTGGAAGAATTATTACTGCTAAAATATCTCTACTACCCAAAGCAACCTACAGATTCAGTGCAATTGCTATCAAAATTTCAATGGCATTTTTACCAGAAATATAAGAATTCTAAAATTCAAACCGGGGAAGCCGGGATGGCTGAGTGGGTTAGGCGCTCACTTTGCAGCGCTGGGGACCGAGGATTGAATCCCGGCCCCGGCCCTTGCGGAACCATGTGCTGAACGGGGAGCTCCCCCAGTTCAGTTCTCTCTCTGTCTCTGTATCTCTCTCTCTCTCCGTTAATAAACAATTAAAAATAAATAAATAAATATTAAAAAAAAAAAATTAAAAAAGAATCTCCAAACTTACTTTAAAAAAAAAAACAACTTTTAAAATTCAAACCACAAATGCTCCCAACAGCCAAACAATTTTGATCAAGATCAGCTTTAGAGGCATCACGCTTTGTGATTTAATTAATACATTACAAAAGTAATCAAAACAGTATGATACTGAAATAAAAACAGACACACTGACCTATGAGATAGAATACAGAAAGCCCAAAAATAAACCTACATAGATGTGGTTAACTACTCATTGACAAGGGTACCAATATCAATATCATACAGTGGGGTGTTCAATAAATGGTGTTGAGAAAACTAGATATGCACATGCAAAGAAAAGAAACTGGGACCCTACCTTATACCACTCACAAAAATCAACTCAAAATGCATTAAAGACTAAATTGTAACACTTGAAAATGTAAAACTTCTTAAAATAAAAGAAAAAGCTCCTTGATGTTGGTTTTTGCAATGATATTTTTGGATATAACATCAAAAGCAAAGACAACAAAGGCAAAAACAAAAAGTTGGGTTATATCAAACTAAAAAGCTCCTGTAAAGCAAAGGAAGCAATCACTAAAATGAAAAGTGAGAAAATATTTGTAAAGGCTATCTCATAAAGGATTACTATCTAAAACATATAAGGTACTCATAAAACTCAATAGCATAAAAACAACCCAGTGAAAAAATCAGCAAAGGATCTGAATAAGCATGTTATCAAAAATCTAAAAATAGCCAACAGATATAAAAAGACGTTCTTCACCACTAATCATTAGGAAAATGCAAATTAAAATGACACTATCATCCCTCACCTGGTAAGATGACTACCATCAACAGAATAGAGATAAGTGTTGGTAAAGGTGTAGATCAGGGGTGTCCAACCTTTTGGCTTCCCTGGGCCACATTGGAAGAATTGTCTTGGGCCACACATAAAATACACTAACACTAATGATAGCTGATGAGCTACAAAAAACCACAAAAATAATTACATAATGTTTTAAGAAAGTTTACTCATTTGTTTTTGGCTGTATTCAAAGTTATCCTGGGCCACATGCAGCCCATGGGCCATAGGTTGGACAAGTTTGGTGTAGAACAGAAGGAAACCCTTGTACACTACAGTTGGAATGTAAAAAAAAAAAAATCTAACATTGTAAGTTGCCAGATGCTTACTAGACTTATAGTAGTCACTTCTTCAGGTATAAATATATTGAATAACTATGGTGTATACCTGAAACTAGTATAATATTGTATGGCAACTATATTTTCATAAAAAAAATTTTTTTAAGAAAAAAAGGTCAAAATCATAGAAAAAAAGAATGTCAGGGATGCCGGGATAGTTCAGCAGGCTGAGTGCTTGCCTTGAAACCGGGAGTTCCGGAGAGCAAATCTCAGGCCTGGCCAGTACAAACCCATATGCTGAACTGCAATGCAACTGGTAACCACTGAGTCCCATTGGTCAGAAGGTACATTCAGTTATAATATGAGTAAGTTCTAAAGATGCAACTAAGAGCAAGATGACTATAGGTAGTAATGATTTTATATACTTGAAATTAACTGGGAGTAGATCTTAAAAATTCTTACCATAAAATAATTAGTAGGAGGGTAACTTTATGAGGTGATGGGTGTTTAACTTAATTGTGGCAAATATATATAATATATATATATATCACTTTAATATATACAATTTTATATCTTGACAAGGCTAGAAAAATAAAAGCAGGTCTAAATACTGTACTACAAAGCATGCAGGAGTGTTGAACAGAAGCCCATGGTTTAGATAAGTAACACCTATGACAACACCTGCAATTCATGGCACAAGCAGGCAAGGAGAAATGATAGCTAAAAGAGGGAATCAAACCTTGGGACATAGAAGTGATATGGATCTGGCCCATAAACCCAGACAGATAGAGTGCAAGTACAGTGAAATCCATTAAGCTCACTGCAACACTGACCTTGCATCCTTTCCTAAAATAGTTCAGTGCAGCAGGTATTGATTAAGGCTACCAGGAGATAAGAGAGCAGTGCAAACAAACCAGCCCTAGCTACACAGCAACCACCCAGAAAATTTGGGAAGCAAATAGTGCCTGTGGTCCACACATGAGAAAGATTAAGAGAGGGATTGCAGATGGGGTAGAGCCTAGTCCAGGCCACTGGAGAGGCTGTGTCTTACCCAGTGAGGATATAAGTGCAAAGTTTTCCAGCATCACATCGAGGTACAGGTGTCTCTGAGCCTTATCAAGCAATCTCCATTCTTCCCAGGAGAAGAACACAGCAATGTCCGCAAAAGTCATACTATCCTGTTACAGGGACAGATGAAAACATGAATATTCTGTTTCTGAGAACCCACAGTCTGTCTCCCCACACATCTATCCCACACTCATCCTCTTCCAAAGCCCCCCACCTCAGAGGATTTCCACACCTAGGTGCCACTGATGCCCACCATATCCTCAGGGTCCCTTCATTCACTGTCCAGCCCTGGGCAACATCAGGCAAGATGGCATGGAGATGTAATCCAAGCTCTAGTCCTGGCCTGTAGGGTCAATCAATTCCCCTGGAATTGTGACTACAAGACACAGCCAAAAGTGAGCTTATGCTTCACTTTCCAGTCCCCAAAACTAGGGCCCTGGGGCCATCAATTCACACTTCCCCTCAATATGTACGTAATTCTGTAGACAGTTAACTGTCTCACATTTTCAGTTTCCAGTTGCATTCCCACAGCTAAGAATTAGAGGAAAGCCTCAAATGCTACTTTGAAGACTTCCTCTTGACATCTGATCCTTGCTTCAGTATAATAAGCAATACCCACGTGTGAATTTCAGATGCCTGTGACCCACTTCTACTTGTGTTGCACTTCCTGTCCCCTCAGCGGCCACAATCCTCTTCACTCAACCCTCCTTAAAACGCCAACCCTGATGGTCTCCATTACTGCCACAGTGATTCACAATGACCATATTTCCCCAGGACTTTATCCACCAGCAAGACGGAAAACTCTCCAGAACCCAACAAAGCTCACCACAAAATTCAGGTGACTCCACATAACAGTGGTTAAGCAAGTCTTGGCCTCAGCGTCATCTTGTCTGTTACTCCTCTGGCTCCACCGCCATAATGTCCACTCATCCCAAGTCACCTGCCAGACTATTCTCTCTCCCAGTTACCGTGATCACTTCTCCTGATCAGGTGCAGAGCATGAAAACCACTCTTCATCAGGCAACCTTCTCTTCCTGACCAACTAGTAGCACTGCCATGATGACCTGCATTTTCCCACCTATGTGATCCACCGGGGCCTGAGCTGCAGGAAGTGAGCAGGTGCCCCACACCCAGAGCTTTAGGGTTCAGGTGGGGTGAGGGCGGCGAGGGCCCGGGGAACACGTATTCACCTGAACTGGGACCCTCAGCGCCGCCGCAGCCATCGGACTCTGTGGGTGGGGCGAGAGCGTTGGGAGGAAGGGGCCACAGGCGCGGCGGTCCCTGTCCTGGCCCTCGCACGGGTCACTCGGGGGTCGTCGCCGAGCCTCAGGCCCGCGTCTGTGCGTGGGGGACTACACTCTTGCCTTCTCAGTCTGGCACCTCCATCCAGACCCTGCGATCCAAAGCCAGAACAGACTCGGAAGCAAAAATGGCGCTAGCATGAGGACACCGGAAGTCCCGCCCCAACAGGGTGCAGTCTCAAGGAAATGCTTTCATCATGATTTTTCATGGGCTCAACTCAGTGCAGTGTCTTCTGGGTATGGTAGTTCTCAGAGCTCTAGAACCTGGGGGAAGGGAGTTCTGCATCCTAAACAACCAGAATGTTTGCCACAGGAGCGATCTTGTAAACAGATTCTCCTGCCTGAAGCGGGGTTTGCTCATTCTTTTCTTTTTCTTTTTTTTTTGACAGAGACACAGAGAGAAGGGGGAGAGCCCAGAGCAGTCTCCATAGTAGTATGTCAGCAGTTTTTGACATAATTTCATTCCACACAGGTGGGCATGGACTGCACAGAATAGGAACTGGGATGGGGTCCTCCCGCATGGGAGGCACAACCCTGCGAGCTGGGGGCTGAACTGGGGACCTCCCACACGGAAAGCTCATTTTGGGGAGAACAGAACTGAGGGTAGCATATATAGGGTGGGGCTGGGATTTGATCCTCGTACCCTAGGGCTGCAAAGGGAGTGCTCAACCCATTGAGCCATCCCAGCGTCCTGAGATTTATTTTTTAAGCTCATCAGCTATCATTACTGTTAGGTATTTTATGTATGGCCCAAGACAATACTTCTTACCATGTGGCTCAGGGAAGCCAAAAGATTGGACACCCCTATTTTAACATAAGTGTTTGTTGTTTCACTATCTTATCTGTTAATGAAAAAGGAAACAGCCAAAATTCATTTATAAAAAAACAAGCAGGGGAAACTGGGATAGCTCAGTGGGTTAAGCACTCACTTTGCAGCCCCGGGAACTGAGGATCGAATCCCGGCCCTGACCCATGCAGATCCGTATGCTGAACTGGGGAGTGCCCCCAGTTCAGTTCTCACCGGGGTGAGACCCTGGCCCAGTTCCTGCCCTGTGCAGCCCCACGCCCACCTGTGGAATAAAACTATGTGGAAAAAACAATGATGGAGACTGTTGTGGGCCCTCCCCCTTCTCTCTGTCTCTGTATCTCTCTCTCTCTCTGTCAAAAATAAATCTTTTAAAAAAATAAGTAAAGTATGAGTAGACATTTTATTAAAGAAGATAATATATATGGCAGATAAATGAAAAAAAAATCTCAACATCATGAAACATCAGGGAAATGTAACTAAAACTACAGTGAGATATTGCTGCACATTTGTTTAAAAAGGTCAAAAATTTTAAAGGTTGGTCATATCTACCATCGGCAAGGATCTGAAAGAACTGAAACCTTCATACACTCCTGGTCAGAATACAAAAGGGAACAACCATTTTAGATTATGACATTTATTGAAAAGTTCTATATTCATCTCCCTGTGATTTGGGCATTAAAACCCAGTATATTAGAACAAGATCAATGAAATATGCATATGAAGAACTGCATTAAAATCTGTGTATCAGTTTTATTTGGGACAACCAAAAACTAGAAACAACTGCAACGTCCACAAGTAGATGAATGAATACATAAACAGTGGTCCATCCACAGAACATTATACATTTCAGCAATATACAAAGCACAGACTACTCATATAAGCATCATTAAGGAATCTCATCAGGGTAGCTGGGAAGGAAAAAATGAATAAACATTTTATGACTTCAATCTTCTATGAACAAAATTCTAGAAAACAAACTTTTCTACTGTAAAGAAAACTAAATCAGTGGCTGACTTGATGGCAGAAAAAGAGATTATAAAGGGTATGAGGTAAATATGGGATAATGTATAGGCTCATTAACATGATTGTGATAAAGCATTCATGAATTCACATGAATGTCCAAAGTTACCAATTTGAACAATATAAATTTGTTCAATTTATTGCACATGATTTATACCTTCTTAAAGCTCTACAACATGGTTCAAAATAGGATCCTAAAATTCTTCGTTTTTGAAAAATCAAATGTGGCAACACACTATTGACACGTCTTTCTTCATGCCCTGGCATAGGCGCCTTGCCTAGATGGTGGCAAATACTGGTGAGCAATGAAGGCTGTTTCCATCTGATTCAACAGTAATCCAGGCTGCTCACAAAGGCCACAGAGCTGGATTAAGACCTCCCTTTTTACAGTCTTCATCTGCCTGTGCAGCATTGGTGTTGACATGAAAAGCCCAGAGGCTACAAGAAGCTACAAAATCTGTTTTCTGTAACAATGCCCTCAGCTACACAAGATACACAGTTCAGGAGAGCCTGAGACTTCCTGTACCTGCGCATCCTCACAGCCATAGTGACTGAACGCTGTAGATGCTCCTTTAAAGGAGACATATGCCAACCAGTTTGTTGCAATCTCCTTCCTCCACCTTCCTATAAATCCAATGTTTCTGTAACAGCTATGATTCTATCATACAACCATATGGCAGTCACATTACCATAAGGAATTCTGAAAATCAAGGCACATAGCTCCTCTGCAGGACCCAGAGGACTGATTTCCCTCATTAATACTGAGCATGATGCCATACCCACTGTGAACGAGCACATCTTCATGTTGCTCTAGAAGCACTAGAGGCTGTCATACCTACTGTCCCCTCCACAGGTTGACCACTGAACTCACAAAATATCATGTCATTCACACTACAAATTAGGCCTTGGGCAGCAATATATACTAGGATAAAAAGGCTGTATTCTCTGAGCAATAATACTGTCCTTTCTGAGACATGTAGTTTTGGATCCCAACAAAAACTGATCATGTCTCCAAGTTAACTGAACCCACTTGTTTCCAAACCACCACCTATATTATTATACTAAATAGAATTCCAAGATTAAATGACCTTGAACACTGCGGCCTTCCTTCACCATCACACAAATCAGCATAATATGAGGTAGGCTATTCTCAGGTTCATGACTAGGTTGAAAAATTACACCAGGGGTGGCGAACCTTTTGGCAACTGAGTGCCAAAGTTTATGAAATAAAGAGTATACTCGCTCAACTCGCGTGCCAACCCATCGAGTGAGATAGAGGTATCGATTATTTTTATGTCTATAAGAGGCACAGGATGTTTTTATAACAAAAAACAATAATTTTTTAAATGGAATTCACACTTATTTGTTTTGAAGTTTAAATATTTTATTAGAGTGCATAACAAAGGTAATTATATAAATTAAATACTATAGAAAAATCTCTATCAGTCATTTATCACATTTTTATTCGGTGTAGAATAACATATTATAATAAAATTATAATTTATATGAAACAAAAAGGAAAAAAACATGTGACAGAATTAAATAATAATAAACATTAGTCGTCAAATGCACGGACTACCCATGAAAATTAAAGAATCCTCTATCATTGTTAGTGTGATTTCTGTTGTGCAGAAGACAGATGAATCACATCAGGTTTATATTTTGTTGTTAACATTACACAAGCTGCACTTGAGGCATCAGTTAAATTACTCCTAAAATCGGACTTGACTAGGTTCATAATAGAAAATAATGATTCACATGAGTAAGTAGAGGAAAATATCGAGAGTATTGCCACTGCTACATTTTTCAGACACTGGAAATTTTCAGGCAAGGAATTCCATGTTTTCAGAACTTCATTTTCTGCATTGTTCAGCGTTGACCCAGCTAACCTATCTCTTTCAATTCTTTCTAATTCATGTCTCAATCGATAAATTTTTGCCTCCAAATACAGCTACTCTGTAAGTCAATCAACTGCATTTCAAAATCATACAAATTAATCCATTGGAACATATCCAACTTCAGTTCGTTTACTTTTACCTTGTCTGCATATTTTATGAATTCTCCTGTTTCTTCGAATGACCTGAACCCAAACTTCAAAGAAAGAGAGCACTCCAGTGGTGGTATCAAAGCGATGGACTGATGCGGACAATCTACTAGTCTTGCTCTGTCCCATATGTGACATATGAGAACAATGTTGAGCGTGCTTTGATGCGAATGGAAACAAAGCATATGGTGCAGAAAATGTTTGACGACTCCCAAGTCAAAAGGATTGTTCTGATGGCCGAGGCCACTAAAGGTTTGGTTTCACTGAAGCATCCAGTGGCCGCGTCCGGCAGCTGCGTCCAGCAGTTGGAAGTCACTGCCGTGTACTCATTCAATGTATATCAAATGGTATTGGTTTCACTGAGACAACTCGGCCGTCGCATTTGACTATGGATGTCTAGTCGGGCAGTCCAGTGATATTTCTGCTTTGCCATGGCACAGCGATTTTGTGGAGAGATGATGATAAATTATTCGAAAAAGTTAGAAACCATCCGTGCATTTACAATCATCAACATAAAGACTTCAAAGATTTTCAGATTAAGGAGAACAATTCGGTTGTCATTTCCTCAGAACTTGGAAAGAATGGTAAAGTGAAAATTTTAATGAATATTTATTTACTTACAAACATTACCAATTAAGTACACAAAACAGTCAAACACCATCAATGGCTGCTGCTGAATCTAAATACACGTTCATCTTGCCAATGTAGCGCTCCTTCTTCGTTGAAAAATTTCATGAATGTTTCTCTAACTTCAAAACCATCTGCTCTTGCATACCATACTCGCCGGTGGATCTATACTTGAATCGTATTCATAATGTGGCTGCTGATGGTGCTCTAAATAGCCATTCCTAAGTATATTGTGCAAACAACATGCTGCAATTACAAGTTGTTCACA